>JBCNJP010000010.1:107521398-107560436 GCA_039602395.1 Deinandra increscens subsp. villosa | reverse complement strand
AAGTAATAGTTAGGATTATTTGAAGCCAATAACCCTTAAAAATAAGCCACATAGGCGCTCAACTAACGACAAAATAATTAACGGGAGGAGTGGTGAAAGAAAATAGGTCGATAGTTGGGAGTGGCATTGGCTATTTCCTTAGTTGGGAGTGGCATTGGCTATTTCCTTAGTTGGAGTGTTCCCGGCCAAAAAGTAATAGTTGAGATTATTTGAAGCCAATAACCCTAAAAATAAGTCACGTAGGTCTGTCACGTAGGCGCTCAACTAACGACGTTAAAAAAAATAAATGGGGGGAGTGGTGAAAGAAAATAGGTCGATAGTTGGGAGTGGCGTTGGCTATTTCCTTAGTTGAGAGTGTTCTCGGCCAACAAGTAATAGTCGGGATTACTTGAAATCTATATCCCTTTTTAAAAATATATTATTTCATATTTCACCAAAGGTTGATGACATCCAAAATACAAATCTTCATAAACAATGTTCTTTACAAGAGGTTTTATCTATTCGACCCCTATAATAAATATACATGTATATTGACATTGATGTCACGATCCACTAAAAGACAACCTCACTCACCTAATAGATAGGGTAAGCAAGGGTCGAATCCACAGAGAGTATGTGGAATGTGATTCAGTTCAAACTTGATGAAGCATAAAATCTCACCGTAGAGGATAAGATTGAATCCTTCGATGATTAGAATGAGATTAGAAGAAAACTAAGTTGAAATGAATGAGATCAAGCTAATTTATATTAATATACATCAGATTACAAGAACAGAGAGCTATTATAAGTAATCAGAGCAAAACACATGTAGATACTTCAAGGTGTAAGATTGGTGAATTTGTGAGGTCCCTTTTATGAACTCATACTCGCCTATTTATAGAGCTCCTTAGCCGCATCTGCCTTTTAATCACTTAACCTCGTCACCTCGGAACTGCATCTTTTGTTCTTTCACTTGAGCCCTATTCAACCGCATCTACTGATGACGACTGTGACTCCTTTCGGTCGTCATCAGCCACCCCTATTTGTACTCTTTTGGGTCCAAGCGCATCTGATACGACCTATCATCATCAGTACTCATATTGTTTCATTTAGCTAAGAATTAATACAAATTAAAGTATATCTAAACATCACTCATCATATATATATTATACAGATGAAAGAGTTGGTTAGAGCGTATATGAAGGAAGTAGAATGGGCAAATGAGGGGTATGTACCGACCACCGAGGAGCACATGTCAGTTTCCTATGTGACTAGTGGATGTGGAATGCTTATATCAACATCTTTTGTTGGCATGGGTGATATGGTCACCCATGACTCCTTCAAATGGGTTCTCACAAAACCTCCTCTTGTCAAAGTTTCATGTATCATTGCTAGACTGCTGAACGATATTGTCCGCCAAAAGGTACGTAACTGTTTAGTTTTTATGACTTCTTGCTAGCTAGTTTCGAAATGATAGTCGCGCTATTGATCATTTACTACAAGTGCAGGAAGAGTTAGAAAGAATGCATGTCACATCTAATGTTGAAAGTTACATGAAGCAATATGACGTCACCAAGGAGTATGCTCACAATGTGTTAAATGATAAAATTCAAGACTTATGGAAAGATTTCACCCAAGAGTTCCTCATGTGTAAAAATGTTCCAAAGCCTCTACTGTTTCTTGTGATCAACTTGACTCGGTCAATGTATTTATACTATAAAGGGAAAGATCATTTCACGCAACCGGGAGAAGAACTAATTGGTCATATCAAATCTATGCTCGTTCATCGTATGAACATATGACCGGATCAAGTCTTTCATGCCAGATATAACTCGCCCCGTGTGATATATATATATATACATGTACTACTAAGCTATCTGATTCTCTAAATAATGAGTAACATCTAAAGTTATTCTGTGTGTAATAAGGATGAGAGTTTGTATCAAACTTTTGTTGTCTTTAAGTCTTTACTTTGGAAGGCTTAAAACTTGAAAGGTTGTATCGTTATTACGTGTTAATGAATTTTAAGATTTATGTATTTTTAGCATTAATTAATAGAAAAATTGCTTTTGAGTCTAAAAAAATGGAACACCATAGAGAAAACATATGCACCTACTTAACCCAGTTGGGTTTCGCTGAATATGTGAAGTGAATCCATACCATATTTTCAATATGAACATATATATCTACAACAAACAGAAACTAAACATCAATCAATATAATTAATATAAATAAAGATAAAAAAAAAAAGTACCTCAACTCACCTGTTCAAAAATACTAAAGGTAGCAACCTAATGCTTGACAATCATCTATACATACATTCTACAACAACACATGGTACTTAATCTCCAACTAGCTACCTGCTGGTTTTGGCTTTCTAATAAAACTGCTGATGTTCAAAAAAAAAAAAAAAAAACTTAATCGTAATCGTCCGAAAACACATTAGTTTGAACCCCATTAACTTCCGGTTGCGGCTCCGAGACAATTTCGTAAATGATGTCGTCGAGCTCATCTTCATCGTCATCTTCCTCTTTCTGTCCCGCTTGCTTCATTTCAATGGCTCGTGTTTCATCGCTGTTATTCATTGCGTCTTCATATGATGATTCATACCACACCATTCCCCTTCCTATAATCCCCTTATTGTGGAAATCTCTCAACCGGTTTTGTTTAGTTTTTTCGGAACTCTTTGGTTCTCCCCAGTAGTCGTATCGATACAGTGGGTTTTCAGGGTCGTATTTGTCTTTTGCCACCGTGCTTGGATCATGGTACCTTCCGGGTTCTTCTGTTGGTAGACCAACAGCTCTTCGGCTGTCGCAAATTTATAAAAGTTATTCTGTTAGATAACTAATTACGCTTTCTGTATTTCAGTACGGCAAAAGAACCAAATAGAACGGGCAAACAGCATATGGGACGGGTATTCAGGTATGAGACCGAGTACAAAATTAGTTTCATAAAATTTCACATGTATCGGACGATTATGGTATTAGGTGATAACCGACCCGATTACCTAAAACATACCGTTTACCTGAATCATACCCACAAACATTTTCCTTCTATTTTTATTTTTCTTAATTCTCGGTTAATAGAGTCATCCACTAATCTACTAGTTTTTAGTTTTTATATTTCTAGTTTTCTTGGGTAATAATATTATAAATAATTTAGAATATAAAGAAAAGTTTTTGGAAAATTCCCAACAGGTAATCTTTAAAAATATGGGACATAATTTTATAACGGTAAGGGACTTGGATTACCAAAACCCGGCCCATTGCCATCCAGAAAATAGCATGCAACTTACCAGCTTATGTCTCTAAGTAAAGCTTCTCTTTCCTCAACTGACCGACGCCAATGAACTAAATCATATTCATCCATTTCATGATTACGCCTCAACTTGTCTATTCTGTAAGATGTTGCGCCTTTGTCCATGGCTTGGCTTTTCAACTCATTATGATGCTGTCCCAAATATATGTTAGATTCATATTTAAAATTCACTGGTTAAAAAAAAAACTATCAAATATGGAGGTGCTTCATGTGTGTTTTCAAAGTGATTATATGATATCAAATGATCAGCAGCAGATACTCAACTGTATAAAATAAGTTGTTGTAGAAGATAGTGCTTGGATGTGATTTCAATGTTTGAAGTTGTAATTATCAGATGATCAGATGAACAAATGATGGGAGTTTTTGAAAATTTTAATTGGTCATAAAATTAGTAAATACATAACATAACATACCCAGCTATTATTACATGTGTTTGGGTATAAAAGTTCAAATTTAGAAGTGTATACTAAATATGTAGTGAAATTAAAGTAGAAGGCTAACAAATCGGGTTAAACTTTCAAGTAAATACTAAATATGTAATTTAATTTTTAATAATAGCTGGTATACAACTAATGGTGTCAATTGCCGGATTGAATTAATAAAGCCAAATGTGATTATTGCGATTTGAAGTGGCAATATCAAATCTACCCCCACCCCACCCCAAGAAAAAAAAAATTAAAACAGGTAAGGCTACAAAAAATTTAAATTGACAAACTTTTACCCACCTGGCGCTCTTCAAATGCAGCTTCCAAGTCAAGATCTTTTACACTCACGTTCTGATGCATATAAATTTTTAAAAATTAGTAATAAGAACAAAGAAAAATTTAACAAGTGTCAGAGCAAAAAGGGTACTCACCATAATTGTTTTGGGTAGCAAACTATCCTTATAATAATCTTCGCTGTATTGAACACTGTTCTCTTCATTAAATTCCTCATCATCGGTTAGCTCTGACAACTTTTTACCCTTGTATTTATCCGGATTAATCTCCATATCATCCATAATCATTTGTTCAGCAACATGTATTTGCCATAACTGCAAAGGAAAATATAACGTGTAAAAACAAGCCTGAATCATAGTTTGACAACTAATGATTTTAATAGAAAGTTTTAAATATCAAACTGCCAAACAGCCAAAGTCAAAGCGTTAAACAGCGAAGCCAGTAAAGACCGGCTAATTTGGTATGTGGTTTCCCAAAAACGTAGCAAGCGGTTTGGCACAAATTTTTAGTGAAAACCGGCTTAACTGGACCATGAACACCCTACTTATAGCTCATATATGTCATCTATTTTTATTTCCGGGAATAAATATATAATATTCGCTTATGATATTCTGCTCAGTTCCAAAAGAGAGAGAACTACCGTATTAACATAAGGGTGATTACATATCAGTGGTTCCTCCTCCACCTTGATTCCTGGATCATCCTTAGAAATAGGCGGTCTTCGAGAATCACGCTGGTAAGAGGAGTATGGTAAGTATCGAAATTATCAAACGGGGCTTATTTACCATATATATATGCTTTTAAAATTGCAAAAAATCCACCAGTATTACAACAATTAAAAATAATACGTCATTTTTCCAGAAAAAAAGAAATACTTACACGCAACTCATCCACATTAGTATCTTCCTCACGATAGAAAATTGGCGGGTAGTCGAACTTCTTAAAGCTGCAAGTAGAAGGATATAGGAATGATGTCACAGATCAACCATTCAATATTGCTTTTAGTTAGAGATGGCAAAGAGGGGGGGGGGGGGGGGGGGGGGTCAATCAGTAGGGTGACAAGTCAAAATAGGTATTTATTAGGACCGATTAGGTAGGGTTGTGTTGACCCAAAACACTTTTATGCAACATTTCTAAATATCTATAAGTAGTAATACTCTTATCTTTTTAATAAAATGTTTTAGAAGATTTTAAGCATTAAAAACTACATTTTAGGCGACTTTCAACCACCCATTTGACCCGTTTCCTTTTATGCTTATTTGACTTTATCCATATGACCTGTTATGGATAAAACATAACCAAAATCAACCCACTCATAAGTAGATATTTTGCCACCTCAATCCATTATAAGAACATAACGTTGAACAAAAGTTAAACTTACATAAGGTGGTCGATATTAGGGTCAACAAAACGCATCTCAATAGGAAATCGGTATCGGTAAGGATCTCGCTTTGCCTGAAATATAAATCAACATCTCAAAATACACACAATGGGATGATGAAAACTTTGGCCATTTAAAGAGTCAAAACTCACCAGAATTTCAACAATGACATGCATACCGACTTTTATATGATGTCGGATCCAAAACCAATCATTACGTTTAATGGGGACCCACCTGAAATGGGCAGAGATTAATGCTAAGAGTCTAAGAAGCTGCATCATCACGTGTGGTAGAAAACAGGTAAGATGCATTGCGTAACGCCCCAGATCAGGCAAAATTATAAGACGGTCAAGGGGGGGGGGGGGGGGGGGGGTGTCGGGTTGACCAACAAACACCTCTTTTGTTTTCTTTTTTGAATTTCATAACTAACTAAAATATGATTACAATATTGCAATTGTCTACTATAAGATTAGGAAGAGGGATGTTTACCCATCATGTACGCCTCCAATGTCAACAAAAGCACCTTGATAAAGATGCAAAGTAGTCACTTTGCCAACACAAATCTGCATAATAAAATCCAAATTAACTTCTTTACGAGAAATATTACACGTACGTATAACATGGAGCACATTTTAGGATAATATAACTTACAAGTTCAATTTGGTGTACTAAAATCAAGTGCATACTTAAACATGGCTCTATATACTAAACCAAAACATATTTTGCAATGGAGGAGTGCAAAGTAATATATATTTTTCAAAACACATGTTTTCCAAGAAAAATTGTTGGATATAAATTCTAAATAAAACCACTAAAATCATCTTAGGTTAAAAACTTGAGTTTGATTTATCCACAAAATAAGTAGAATGATAACAGGAATCATAAGAGTAAAGAACCTACTTGTCCGGGGTAGTAAAATGGTAGCTCGTACTGCAAGAAAAAAAAGTAAAGTAAGTAAGAAACTATAAAATTATCCATATCACCTGCATTACACCAATCAAAACAGAAACATCAATCTTACCATTCCTTCTTTATAATCTTTCCCTCTTTTCCTCCTACCCGGATAATAATCTTGATCATACTGTATGCACATTACCAATATTAGTAGCATACAAACATAAACACCTCCAAATTAGGGGGTGTTTGGATATACACTTCCGAGTAAATATTGCAACTTAAATGATCAGAATCAAACCATTAGACAATCAGATAACCATGCTTAAAGTTAACCATATATGTAGTTTTACATGCATCTCAAGAAACAATTTCTTGCCAAACTTAGATATTTTGACCATAAATAATCATATAATCACAAGCATTATGGTTTTTAATGGGAAAAGACTCACACCTCATAAATATAGGGTACGTTTGCGAGTGTTTATTTGAGTGCAAAAGTGTTTTTAGATAAAAGTGTTTATTAACTTATGACTTTTTTAAAAATGAGTTTTTAAAAAAGTGTTTGAATGAGCTTTTATGGTGAGATTACTTATTATATATGTAAAATAACTAAACAGGGGTTATGTGGTTATAAAGTTAGGTGAATATAAGGTTAAATAAGGGTATATTAGTAATTTTCCTTCCAAAAAGCCAAAAAGAGGTTAAAAAGCCATGTTTTCTTGGCTTTTAAAAAAGAGCTTTTTCTCCTCTTAAAAAGCCAAATCAAAAGTGTTTTGGTTTACCAAAACATTATTTTTAACTTATTGGCTTTTCAAAAAAATTAATAAATGAAACTCCAAACATGCATATAATCCTAAATAACTTCAAACGCATAATTTATGATTACTAGAAAAAATATATAAATGAATTTCAAGATAAGAGTGTTGGAATGGACCTTATAAGATTCCTCCTCCAATCTATCTCTATTTGCCTCAACCCACTCATTATACTGCTTCAAAAACACCTTATATCTATCCAAACACAAATCATCTGTATCACTTTTAGCTCCATTCTGCACTTGATCAAGATCAACCCTAGCAGAAAACTTATGAGCCTCCCTAATAAACTCCAGCTCTTTCCTATCCACTTCCCAGCCCCTCGGCGGCCAATCTCGCGGCGGCACGTGGCGCACCACCAGCGGCCCCGCCCACGTGGTCTGCAACGGCGCCGGAATCTCACCTTTGATTTCAAACTGTTTCGCGTAAAATCCATCTTCCGTCAACCCTAATTCGTCCATTTTCTTCTTCCTGTAGCTAGGCCTCAACATTTTGAAGGCTTCGATTGTTTCAGGGTTTTGTAATTCAACTTCTTCGCCTTCGTTGAGTGATTTTCTGGCGAAATCTCCTTCCGGAGTGAGGATTTCCTCCCACGGCGCCCAACCGCCTTCGATCCAGTTCCGGCGACGCGCTTCATCTTCGGTTTCGACGTCTTTGGGGCCGAATTTTTGGATGAAATCCTCGTCGACCGGGAATTCGTCGGCGGAGAAAGCCTTGACGGTGAAGTTTAGGTTGAAATTACGGGGTTTGGATGGCTTAAGAGGGTTAGGGTTTAGGATTCTGGGAGGGAGGAAGGAGATTGGGTGAGGGTTTAAGAGGGTTTGCATTTTCTGTTTGCAGTGTGGAGTGGAGTGGATAAAGTTGGTTTGATAATGTAGTCAGAGTATCTATGAAGAATAGCAGGGACCAAATTGAGAAGAAAATTTAAAAGAAGGACCTTTCTTGTCATTCATTCAAACATGAGGAGAGTCTCTAAAATTTAAGATTTGTTTATCAGTGAAAAAGAGAGAAAATGTTACTGTCCCTTCCTATATTTTATAAAACATTATTCATTCCCTATCTGTCTCTAATATATTTTAAAGTGGTTGTCAAGGCGCTTTTGCTATAATCCGTCTAGGGTACACCACTCTCGGTCAAACTTGGTGGTAAGCGGTTAACATCGAGTAGATGTGGTCCAAATCCGTTTTATATTGTAACCTCCATTAAACAAAAAGTTGGTTTAGCCACTATGTAAGACAGATAATGCTCTTGATTGTTGAACATTTATTGACATATGTTAATGTTCACGTATTTTGTTATAAATATTGGTATTTGAACATGTATATAATTTCTAAAAATTTATTTTCTTTATAATTATCATGTTCGAGTACTTCTCAAGTATTCCCCGTCTAGATCCGAGTACTTGAAACTTGATAGTTGACTGACCTAGTATGATATATATTTGAACAAAAAACTTTTGCTTTTATTTGCCGTGAAAATACTAGTACGGTGTAACCACACACTCTTGCCGGGTGTGAAAAGCATTAGGGAATGTTTGCTAAACTATGGGTGGGGGAGGTATCACTCCCTCATTATATTCATTCATTCTTCTCATTTGTATTTTATAAACAAAATACAACCATCATTCTCAAGGTGTAAAAAATAAAATTAAGGAGAAGACTACCAATGTGCTAGTTTCTTAATGTACTACACCATTTTAAAATTTTGGAGTGTAATGCTTTTCAACAATCACCATCACCACTTCACCAGCTATGTTTTAGAGTAAATTGCACCGGAGGTCTCTGAACTTTGCAAAAATCTCATATCGAGTCCCTGAACTTTCGAAAGTGTAGGGGAAGTCCTCAAGGTTTCACTTTTATCTCACCTGGGGTCTCTTGGTGTTAGACCTAGGGACCCCAGATGAGATAAAAGTAAACCTTTGGTGTTAGACCTAGGAACCCCAGGTGAGATAAAAGTGAAACCTTGAGGACTTCCCCTGCACTTTCTAAAGTTCAGGGATTCAATATGAGATTTTTGTAAAGTTCAGGGACCTCTGGTGCAATTTACTCTATGTTTTATCTACAAATGCTTTAGTTGTAAAATTGATACCACCACCATCTTTTTCAAACGTCACGTTTCAAAAAGACGGTGCACAAGAAGTTGAGGAGAGGGACATGGAAGTCGCCTATCATTAGCCTCAATGATTCTTGCGTCCACTAAGAAGAAGTCAAAGCCATGGACCCAAGAATAAGATAAATACATTGCTCCGAGGTATGGATGAGAGGTAATCAAAGACAAAACATATGGTTTTTAAAACTTGTTCTTAAATGGTGGATCACAAGATCGTACCACCCACCAAGTAAACTCAAAATAGAAAGACATGCAACATCAAGTCAATCAATTTAGCGTGATTCAACAAGCTTAAACCACCAGCATAGCGGTTATCTGATGAACACATTCTAAACACCATCTCTTAAATTTATATATATTTTTTTTCTTTCAAAGTTTATATATACTCTTAGTTCACTTTTTGTTACTTTATTTTATATTTAGTAGACACGGTGCATATCTAGGATATGAAGTTTTGGAAAACTGGGTGTAACACGAGACGACACGAAAGATCTTGAAAGAGCATTCCGAATGGATGTTTGTACCAACATCGGATAGCAAACTGGGTTCCAAGAAATCAATGACATCCAACTCTGCACAATATGAACTCGATGGAGATTCGGATCCGGACAGACCGCCACGAAGAAAGAAACAACCTCAAGCAAGGAATGAATTTCTCATACAAGTTAAGAAGCTCTTTAAAATCCTAGTGATAACGGTATATAAACTGAATGGTACATAGCCTATGCTTGCTGTTAAAAAATGTGTGGCCTTACGGGTGGAACGGTGTCTCTTTTCTTCCTTGATCATCTAAAGCGTTTCTTTCACCTTTCACGTTCTTTCTTCTTTTCTCCCACTTATCTTTCTCTGTAGGTTTGATTATCCTTGTCATTTCTTTTGTTTTTTCATAATGTTTTTTTTCTATCTGCATGAACCGACTAACTCCTACTCTACCTAAGTTACAGATTTTCTCCGATTGTTTTTGCTGTCTGTTTTTCTTTACCGTTACAGAAGCACATATGATTTTCGATTTCTTAGGTTTTATTCCATTCCATTATAAGGAGTTATTTTTATAATCGATTTTTACAAGTGAGAAAGCTAAAGCTCTTATTTGATTTCTTGGGTTTTATTCAATTTTAAGGAGTACACACATCACATGTAAGCCAGCCACTATTCTGTTTGTTCAATTGTATTCAAAGTTGCAAAGGTTGTCTTTTTAGAGTATTGTTGTAGATCCATCTTTGTGTTCTATCTCAGTCCATCTTGGTGCTATAATAGTTACAAAGACTTCCATTGCACAAACTTTCAACAAAAGATTGGACCTCTACCGTACTCTATCAAATGGGTACCATACTATTCAACCACCAGACTGTACTGTACCCGAGTGATAGAAAAGAGGTGGCGGTCAATGATGGTGAAAGTGAGAGATAATGGAAGTCCATTGAGATGGTATACATGTACGTCTACCCAAATTTTCACGTCAGTAGTGTTCCGATTGTTGGAAAATGGTTACACCTAACACCTTTTTTATTTATACGAAATTTCCTTGTTCTACTAAATAAGGAAATGCTTTCATTATTTCATATACACACATAGTATTCAATAAAGTTACCCCAACATCCTAGACAAGATATGTATGCAAAGAGCTTCGCCTGCTAGAGAGAGACGACTTTTCATCATTCTAACGTCCACTCCCCAAGGGTTAGATCGTCTCTTTGATATTTTGACCAGAGATTTGTTAAGCAAGTTTAGCCAGCCCCTGAGGCCATGATTTCACTTTATAGTTTTGATCAGGAATGCAGTAACATCGTGGATGAGAACTTCTGAGAATGTGTACGCAGTTTTTGGTTCTCAAAGAAAGGTTTAATCTTGTATTCTGCACTATGTTTAATTCTCAAAACCGGAACACGCTGTTTCGCCATAGCAAAAGTTATAGTTTCTTATGTACTTAAATGGAGATTGTATAGATGGTAAGTATTCTGGATCCAGTTGGTACACAACAAAGGAAAGAAAATTTTAGTTTTGAACCAAACCTTCAACTACAGTCTCCAGAGAAAATGACAACCAAATAGGCAGGTAGGTTGTGTCAACCAGACCGACCGGCTCTGCAGTCCATGGTGGTAGTTTACTAAAATTTTAAAGTGATGAAGATTGTTCATGAATAAAATAGCGGATATTTTAAAAACATAAAAGATCAATTACCTAAAAGCAAACTGACTAAATGTCTAAATCTCAAACCTTGTTTCAATCTGGATGGTATGGTTTGGTCGGTTATGAACACCACAAGTAGATATCGTTAAGGTAAGAAAACGAGTAGGAGAGCAGCATTGTATCAAGATCAAGTCTTCTCATCGTAAACTAGGTTTTCCAAAAACAACCATTTTTATACATCTGGTGTAAAGGGTAAACAAATACTCGTAGGAACATATAAGCTAAAAACCAACAAGAAATTCGTTGTTCAAGGGTACCTTAGGCCGCAGCATCGACACGCCACATCATCACACCGGAACCAGCCATCCTCCGACAGTGGCGTGCTCGTAATAAACCTTAAACTTGTCTTCAGCATCAGGAATATCAAGTGCCAGGTCATCAAGCCCATCTTTCACCCTCCCAAACCCTTTGGTCATCTGGTTAGTAGTAATCAGACCTTCACTGTAACACTCCTGCAACAAATCCAGCATCCTTTCATTCTTCTTCTCCATGGCCATCACCAAGGCCTTCTTCACCACCTCGTGGTTGAAAAACGGCATCCCTAAATCACGAATGCACTGGCAGGCTTCACCGACAACACCCCCGGTTTCATACTCTTCAAGTAATTTTACTATTTTGTCCTTGGCATCTTCCACAGCCCACCCGGTCCCACCACCCCAGCACCTTAGAAGTCTCTCGCCTGCATGACGGGCGGCTATAAGTGACTGAGCCACATGAACCGTCTCACTCCCGTTGCAGTTTGGTGCTAAACGGTTCCCGATTTCCTCCAGATTCAGTGGAGCCAGTACGTCATCAATCACGGCACGTGCAAGGAAAAGAGCAAGCTCATTTGATGCATCCAGTATGTCTAGAGCCGTGTCTTCTGCAGATTCTAGAAGAAGGGTGAAACCGTCAACTATATCTTGAGTCGAAAAGATTTCTATGTGGAGTGCAGAGAGTAAAACAGACGCCATTTCCTTCTCTCGGTTTTTTCTATCCATGGCAAGAGTAATTAACTTTTTCAAGAAAACCGGGTTGTATTCAGGCGACTTGAGATCCTCAAGACTCCTGATAAGTTCAGGGATGTCATCTGAAAGAAAGTATTCGTGAATTATGTTTGTGATTTCTTTTTTGTAACGCCCAAGTTTTTCATCATCTTTGGTCTCTGTAACCGACACGTCACCATTTGAGTTCACAAAGGATGAATCAAGCCAGTTGTCAGTAACCGCAAGTTGGACTAGTGACTCGAATAATGACTTGGCAGAAGGGATGTCGAGTGCCAGGTCATCAAGGCTTTCACGTAAACGAGCAAAACCTTTGACCATTTGACTTGAGCTAATCAGGCCTTCCTCTGATGCTTCTTTCAGTAGTTTCAAGATAAGAGGCTCGGCAGCACGAATCTCCATGCCCAGAACTAAGGCCCTTTTGACAACTTCATGATGAAAGAATGCAACCCCTAACTGGCGGATACACCTACACGCCTCAGAAGTGTCCCCACTCTCAGCATACTCTCTCAACAGATCCGAAATCTTTTTCTTGACTTCCTCCACACTGATGTGGGTGCTTCCGCCCCATCGCCTCTCCACTAGTTCTGCATGATGTGGGGCCGAGAGATAGCTTTTTTCTGCAGTTTGAAGAACTTGAAGACCTTTTGATGATTCTGGTAGTGATTTCTTGGCTCGGGTCACAAAGGCTGGGGGAAGGATATCATCAACAACAGCACGAGCAATGAATAAGGCAAGAATCTCAACCGTATCTAGTATGTCAACCGCCAGGTCATCAGCAGACTCCAGAAGCATAAAAAAACCTTGCTTGATTTGTGTAGAACTAATGACATCCGAATACAGAGCTGAAAGAAGAACCGAAGTCATTTCTTTCTCCTTGTCATGTCTGTCCATGGCCATTGATACAAGCCTTTTAATGAAATAAGGATGGTATTCAGATGACCCGAGTTCCCTGAGTTCAGAGGATGCTAAATCCACATCACCAGTGGTGAAATATTCATCAATGATGGATGCCACTTTTCTTTTGTATTCATCTAATGGATCGGAAACGGCAGACCCCACAAGTTGATATGGCTCCTGAAATTTCATGAAGATATAGCTAGTCACATGGTGAGCTACAAGAAAAAATACTTGAAAAACACCAACTGACTAGGTTAGATGAAAATTACTACCTCGCCACTATCGTAATTTGGGTCATTGCGATCAATATGAGTATCACCATCAGTGTCAAGTAGTTTTCCCCAGGTTCCCTTACCACCACCACCATCTGAATTCAGAGCAAGTCAGTAAAAGACTATATATAACCATTTAAAGCATGGCCACTTGTACATGCTAATTAGCTCAAACTTAGAGAGATAAAGATGAAAACACACAAAGAGAGTAGAAATCGATAAGCAAACATAAAAGAGGGCTGGGAGGCTTTAATGAAGAAGCAGGACAATGACAGAATTAAGTAGTTATCTATACAGCTGATTCATTCCTCCATTCATCCTTATAAGGATCATGTTCTTATTAATATGATAGAAGCCAAAGCCCTAACACATGGCATTATGATTCACATCCAACAGTTCTTGCCAAGATCTATATATGAAACGATGGCATATAATTCTCCTAAAAGTTGTATTACACCAGATAAGCTCATAAGCACCCTAACATCACAGAATTAAGTTTGGAAAATAAGTTGGACTCTAATCCTAAAACATATTTTGAATCTAAATCTTCTTGAGAAGATATATCGCAAAAAGGCATCATGTTTCCCCAATCCAGATACCATTCATCTCTTTTCATCGCCTAAAAAAATAGTTCAAAAAAGCACCCATGGATTCAACTATATACACTTATACAGTTATCTACTCTAAAATAATTTGAAAGTTACCTAACGATGTATGCAATTCTCCATCAGAATCGACTTCAATATTAACGAAATTAGGAGTACCGAAAAAATATACTCTTAATAACTAAAAACAAAATTCCACACACCTTTCTTAACCTTGACGAACTTCCCCGAATGCGAGCGACGCACATGCCTCACAGCAATCCCAACGTTTGGCGCCCTTTCTCCAGCCGGAGCTTTAATTTGATGTTCAGACGTCAACCACGACGGCGACTTCGGCGACGACGACAAAATCTCCGTATTCTGAGTCGCAACTTTCAAAACCTCCCTCTGCTCATCAGTCAGAAACCCCTCAAGCGGCGCCGCCATTTCCTCTCGCAAATCCTGCAACAAAAAACAAATCTCAGCATCAATCAATCAAACTCAACTCAAAAACTCAATAACCAGAATCAAATCCAAATCCAAATCGGCAGATCAAATATCAAATATCATATATCAAATCATCAGACAGCAGATCCGTCGATTAGATCAGTTCACTTACAGAGAGATTCGATTTAGTTCAACGGCAAATCGATAAACAACTTCAATAAGTAAGCAATCCTTCTTCCTTCGAACAGATTTGTCTTCTTCCGCTGCTCTTGGCTCGGATCTCGAGCCAAGACAGGATGTATCAATAATCAATACAAATAGAATAACAATCAATCAATCTGAAAACCGCAGCGAAATCAGTCGAAAATCAAGTTGCGGAGATGAAATGAAACCCTAATAAGTGTGTGAGAAAAGAAAAGAAAAGAAAAGGAACAGAACACGCCGTAGTTTCACAGTTACTGTGTGCTTTATGAGGGAAAAGATAACGAATTGGAAATGGATGAGGACGGAGGGTACGTTTTCTTTATAGGGGGTGCTACGGTTACGTGGGCACGTCACCGTCTACTAGATGGATTACACGTGGCGGATGGGCTGGTGGGAGTTGTACCGTACACCTTCTCATTGGTCTTATGATGGCTTTTTTAGTGAAGTTCAACCAATCTAGGGTTTTTGGGCTTTCCGTGAAAAGACGAATATGACCTCGCTTTTAAGGGTTCTATGAATTAGATGAAAAGGACAAGAGCATTGTGATAATGATTCCATCTTATTTGCATCTTCAATGAATATATACAAATCTTTAATATTAATAAAGCACTAAAATAGATTTTACGTATCACATTTCTAGGTGGTTCATATCAGCATTGTCATATTTCATAACCATATTCAAGTATCAATTTATTAAGATTATCAATTAAGTATAATTACCAATTTTATCAAAACTAAATTTTCATTTAAAAAAAAAATGTCAAACTTAATGTGAATTTGATAAATTTAATCAATAAATTTATTATTTTAAGAAAACCAATCAACAATTTGTTAAACATAATAAAGTTGATTATTTTAACCGTTTTTTTATATGTATCTAATATTATAAACTCAACCCGTGTAATACACGGGTTACTAACCTAGTATAAATATAAATATAAATATTTTCAGAGATTTATATTTTGTTGCTATCTGAGTTTTGAGTTTAAGAAATTTAAATTTTTTGTCAACTCCAATAATAACATATTGCTCATTTTACATATAAGGGGCGATTTATGTAAATTAATAAGTTACTAAAGAGAAGAGACTATTTATGTAAGGAAAATCGGATTCAAATAAAACTTTTACCTATTTGCAGTGTAACGACGCAATTTATTTTTACTATTTCGTTAACGATTATTTAACTTGAAAAGTGGTCCCAGAAAATTTCGTTCGAGTTTAACGGTTTGTAACATCAACACTTGCATAGGAAACCATTTACAAAACCCAGTGAGTGATAAATACAAGTTAACACTAGTTCGATTATCTTCAAAAATTGGCTACGTTAAGCCATGATCATCAAAAGAGGTGGCAATTCGAGTGTTCGGTTCGTCTTGAGCTCGAGGAGACCCGCGTCTACATAGTACTTTTACCTGCGTGCCACTTCACACCATTAGTACGTAACATCTAGATAAGTTAAAGCATCAATTAAGCTTCAAAACATAAGGAAATTCTCAAAAGGTTAACAATCCCACCGTAAGCTACGCTGGCCACCGTAGCTTACGGTGGCCACAGCTAGCTTACGGTGGCAGCATGCTGTACTACGGCGGCACCCAAGCTGCAGGGCCACCGTAGCTTACGGTGGCACCGTAAGCTACGGTGGTACCTGCACTTTGGTACCCCGTTTTGGTTACTTCTTTCGCTTGACCACCCAGATTCGTTTCCCACCAGTTCTCAAGTTACCAATACATATTTTGAGCTCTATAACGTGTTAGAACTCTTATTTTTAGACACGGACTATGTACCCATCGTTACCTTGGCCCCACGTTACCCGTTGACCCGTTAAGAGCCAACCCGGTTCCCCAATCATTCAACATGGCAATACAACCAACATTGGACCTTATATTATGACATAATGACAGTAAGCCAGATTTTGCTACATCTCTAACCTTAAATGTCCCATAAGTTTCAATAACTCCTAAGGAGCATTTCCACACGACCCTTTCTCGTCACCTATGTATGGGCTCTAAAACCCCAATGAGGATAGGGCATCCTACTTTCGGATTTAGTCAATCTTGCCGGCCACCAAGGGCTCGGTTAGCCCTAGGGGCACTCTCGGATCAGTTATCCGATGGCTAGAGGTTTATGGCGTGTAGGCTAATCAACCCAATATGGTTGACTATACCACCACCTTCTCCCCTCCATGAGTAAAACCAATTGTTCCCTCATAAGACGGGGAGTTATTCCTTTATCCCCTGCGTGGTACACAACCAATAGCGAAACAATTATTGTTGTTACGTACTAGTATAACGAACGAGGGGTACGTTACCTCGATTGCTTGACGTTCCACTACCACTAGCGTGAGCTTGATTACTTCCTTCGAAGCCTTGATTGCCTATATGATTAATAACTAATTAAGACCATAGTCATAACAAGAATTTTGCAACCATGGCATCAATTACAAGATATCACCCAATCATGGTGACATCAACAATTTCACATTCTATCATCATGTAAGACCTCAATCTGCACCAAGTTCACCATTCAAGCATATGTACCAGCGTTTCATGATTTTTACTATCATACAACCCGTTTCATCACGGGATCATTGTCACATGCTTTCTATGATTTCCTAGCCACAATTCATGGAAATTTACTCAATTATAGTCTAAGAGTCTTCACACAAGCATTTCATCAAACACATGGTAGGCATAAAACATGTTGTTAATCCTAACTTGTTTTTTCATGCTTGCTAATCACCATCTCACCCCTATTAAGTGAGATTCAAGTTCCATACATGTAATAACACACCATGATCACAGGAAATACATATTAACACACAATTTAGCTCATTGTCTATGGACCCCCAATTGGGTTTTTCGCAAATCAAGGGTTAGTCACCAAATTGGGAGGCTAGCCCTCCTAACACAACATCTACATGTGTATAAGCATCACAATTTCAGCACATAGCAAGCAGAACCCATCAATTTCATGATTTACACAAGAATTCACGATTTCCTACCCATGCATCTAAGTAGGGGTTTCACTTACTTGATCAATTAGATGTTAGCATTCAGTGATTTCTCTTCCTAATCCACACACATGCACAGAATTCGCAGGTTGCAAGAGGAGAGGGGCCAGATTTCAGTCCCAAGGGAGTGGAGAGCGCTGGGTTCGATCAACAAGAGGAGAAATGTCGATCTCCTCTTGTGTTCCAGCTTTTTCCTAACTTAAATTGCCCAATATGCAACTTTAGTCCCTCCTCTTCTACTTCCTTTCAAATTTTAACATAACATGACTAGTTTCACATGTAACCCTCACATTATCACTTATTTATGCAAGATCTTAACAAATATAGGTTTCTATTAAACCCCAAGTTAAGTTTACACAAAATTTAACGGGAATTAAAAATCATAGAGTTCGGGTTGTTACAACTCCACCCCCCTTAAAGGGGTTTCGTCCCCGAAACAGTTACCTACCAAATAAGTGGGGATAGTAGCGTTGCATCTCTTCCTCGGACTCCCAAGTTAGATCCGATCCTTTCCTATGCTCCCATTGAACCTTCACTTGGTTCACTTCTCTGTTTCTTAGCCGCTTAACCTTACGGTCGAGAATCGCAATAGGCCTCTCGACATAGTTAAGCTTATCATCAATGACTAAATCATCGAGTGGCACATAGGCACTCTCGTCGGCAAGACACTTCCTCAAATAGGACACGTGGAACGTATTGTGAATGCCGCTTAGCTCCTCCGGCAATTCCAGTTGATAAGCCACCTTGCCCACACGTGCAAGGATTTTGAAAGGTCCAATGAATCGAGGACTTAGCTTGCCTCGCTTCCTAAAACGAATCACACCTTTCCACGGGGAGACCTTTAACATGACATAGTCTCCCTCTTGGAACTCTATTGGCCTCCTTCTCTTGTCCGCATAAGATTTTTGTCTATCTTGAGCGGCTTTTAATCGTGCCCTCACGATGTCGATCTTGGCCGACGTTTCCCGAACCACCTCGCGGCTACTTAGCTCGCGTTGGCCCACTTCACCCCAACATACGGGTGTTCTACACTTTCTACCATACAACATCTCGAACGGAGGCATCCCAATACTCGAGTGATAGCTATTATTGTAGGCAAATTCTACGAGTGGCAAGTGTCGGTCCCAATTCCCCCCGAAATCGATAACACATGCCCGCAGCATGTCTTCCAACGTTTGTATGGTCCTCTCGCTTTGGCCGTCGGTTTGGGGGTGATATGCTGTACTGAGGTGTAATCTAGAACCCATTTCCTCCTGGAACCCTTGCCAAAATTCCGACGTGAACCGGGTGTCCCGATCCGATACTATGGAAACCGGTACCCCGTGGCGAGACACAATTTCGTCAATGTAAATATCGGCCAATTTCTCCGATGAGTACTTCTCCCGGATAGGGAGAAAGTGTGCACTTTTGGTTAGCCGGTCCACAATCACCCAAATAGCGTCGTGGTTCCTGGCCGTTCTTGGCAGCTTGGTTACCAAGTCCATAGTCACATGTTCCCATTTCCACACGGGAATTTCCAAGGGTTGCAACTTCCCGTATGGTCTTTGATGCTCAGCCTTGACTTGTAGACAGGTCAAGCATTTCTCGACGTACTTGACTATGTCGCGTTTCATCCCGGGCCACCAATAATTGGCCTTTAAATCGTTATACATCTTTGTTGCCCCCGGGTGTACCGTGTAGCGAGACTTGTGGGCCTCGTCTAATAACATATTCCTCACATCGCCTGCGTTGGGAACCCAAACTCGCCCGAAGCGGGTCTTTATTCCACTTTCTTCATCTACTAGATCTTTTACTTGGCCCACAATCCGCTCCTGTTTCCAGTTTTCTTCTTTGACTGCTTCGATTTGGGCCTCCTTGACCCGTGTTATCAAGTTAGAGGTCACTACAAGTTGCATAGATCTCACTCTAATGGGCGCATAGTCCCCCTTTCGGCTTAGGGCATCGGCTACCACATTAGCCTTGCCCGGGTGATAGTGAATCTCGCAGTCATAGTCCTTGATCGTCTCAAGCCATCTTCGTTGCCTCATGTTCAAGTCCTTTTGGTCGAAGAAGTACTTGAGGCTTTTGTGATCAGTGAAGATAGTGCATTTGGCCCCATATAAATAATGTCGCCAAATCTTCAAGGCAAACACTACCGCCGCCAACTCTAGGTCATGCGTAGGGTAGTTTTGCTCGTGCACCTTTAGTTGCCGAGATGCATACGCGATCACCTTGCCTCGTTGCATCAATACACAACCGAGGCCAACTTGCGACGCGTCTGAATAAACCACTAGGTCTTCGTTGCCCTCGGGCAAGGTTAAAACCGGGGCTTGGGTTAGCTTCTGTTTGAGGCTTCGAAATGCCTCCTCTTGCTCGGTACCCCATACAAACTTGGTTTCTTTCTTAGTCAGCTTCGTTAAGGGTAAGGCTATTTTCGAGAAATCTTGGATAAATCTCCGGTAGTAGCCTGCTAGCCCGAGGAAACTCCTAACCTCGGTGGGAGTCTTAGGAGCTTCCCATAAGGTTACCGCTTCAACTTTAGCCGGATCCACCTTAATCCCCTCGGAACCAATTACATGGCCCAAAAACTGCACTTCTCTTAGCCAAAATGCGCATTTAGAGAACTTGGCATACAACTTTTCCACTCTTAGTCTCTCAAGTATCTCCCGTAAATGCTTGGCATGCTCGGCCTCGCTTCGAGAGTAGATCAAAATGTCGTCAATGAAGACTATCACCGATTTGTCTAACATGGGTTTGCACACACGGTTCATTAAATCCATGAAAGCCGCCGGTGCATTTGTCAACCCAAAGGACATCACACAGAATTCGTAGTGCCCATAGCGAGTTCTAAAGGCCGTCTTGGGGATGTCCTCTTCTTTCACTTTAAGCTGATGGTACCCCGACCGCAAGTCGATCTTGGAGAACCACTTAGCCCCTTGTAGCTGATCGAATAGGTCGTCAATCCGGGGCAATGGATATCGATTTTTCACCGTGAGTTTGTTTAACTCCCGGTAATCGATGCACATCCGCATACTTCCATCTTTCTTCTTTACAAATAGAACCGGGGCTCCCCATGGTGAGATACTCGGCCTAATAAACCCCTTATCCAGCAACTCTTGGATTTGGGTATTAAGTTCTTGCAACTCTGGGGGCGCTAACCGATATGGTGCCCGTGCTACCGGCTTGGCATTCGGAAGTAG
This sequence comes from Deinandra increscens subsp. villosa, assembly GCA_039602395.1. Lineage (NCBI taxonomy): Eukaryota > Viridiplantae > Streptophyta > Magnoliopsida > Asterales > Asteraceae > Deinandra > Deinandra increscens. The sequence continues at coordinate 107,539,449 of JBCNJP010000010.1, read as the reverse complement.
GTCAATTCTGAATTCCACATCTCTATCCGGAGGCATACCCGGCAAGTCTTCCGGGAACACATCCTTGAATTCTTGGACTACCGGTAACTCATCTATTACCGGTCCTTGTGCTCTTGTGTCGGTCACCGTAGCTAAAAAGGCTTGGCATCCCTTTTTTATATACTTTCTCGCTTTGTGCATTGAGCATATTAGGGGAGTTCCGCTTTTGTCACCCAGTATGGTGACTTTGCCCCCCTCAGGTGACGTGAGTTCAATTGTCTTGTGATCACATATCACTCTCGCATGGTGGCGGGATAGCCAATCCATTCCTACCACCACCTTGAACTCTCTCATGGCCATGGGGATGAGGTCAATGGAGTATTCCTCCCCGTTGATGGTGATCGTGCATCCCCGACATACATCATAAACAAGTATAGATTTATCGTTAGCAACTTCTACTTCTAAAGGTACATGCAATTTTTCAACCACAAATGAAGGGTGCTTAACAAAATCAATTGAGACAAATGACCTATTAGCACCCGTATCAAATAATACACGTGCAGGCAACGAATTAATCGGAAAAGTACCTGACACGACGTTGGGGTCAATCTTGGCCTCATCGGCCGTTAGCTGGAATGCCCTTCCGGTGGCCCGCGGAATTTCAGTTTTTCCCCCAGTCCTTGACCCCTCTCCCATCAATTTTGGGCAGTTCGGCTTCTTATGACCCGTCTGATAGCAGTTGAAGCATCTAACTACCTCAGAGGGGCAATTGGAGACAAGGTGGCCCTTTTTGCCACAATTTAAACATGGTCGATCCTTGAAAAGGCACTCGCCCGGATGCCCTCTCCCACAAATCTTGCATTTGGAATTTCCCCCCTTGAACTCTTTCTTCTTGGGAGATTCCCCCGTTTTCTGCTTCTTTGGGGGGTTTGATTGTGCCTCATTAGGCCCTCTCCTTTCACGGGCTTCTTCCCTTCGGGTGATATCAAGTTCCCGAGCCCTCGCTGCGTTAATCATTTCTTCCACTGTGGTGAAACTCGACAGTGGTACAAAGTCCTTAATCGTGGACTTGAGCATGTTCCTATAGAAGAACATCCTAGCCCCTTCGGTAGGTAACACATCCGTACAAAACCTGACCCGATCAAGGTAGATCCCAGTGATTTGATCTACCGTTTGGTCATCACTTTGCTCCAATTTGAGAAACTCCTGCTTGAGTTTGTTCACCATTGCCTTCGGGCAATGATGTTCAGTAAAGATTTCTTTGAATTCGGGCCACGTTAGTGCATTAATTGCAACATCCCCTTTTTCTTGGGCCTTTGCATCCCACCAATCTTTCGCCCGGTCCCGAAGTAAACCCGTGGCATAACTCACTTGATCATCTTCTTCACAATGGGTCCGGCGGAATACACCCTCCACGTTGGTGATCCACCGATGGCAAGCAATAGGATCCACCTCACCCGAATAGTGAGGGGGTTTGCAAGCCATGAACTTGTTAAAAGAACAACGTTTCTTTGTCTTTTCGGGCTCCCCTCGATTTAGAAGAACCCCCTTTAGCTCATCAAATTTTTCATTCATGGTCTTAAGAAGATCCTCTTGGATCTTGTGCACGTATTCCGGGAGGGCGGCATCAATAGCCCTCCCGACTTCTTCAGCAATTCGGGCGTTAAGGGCCTCGTTTCTCTGCTCCTCGGTCAAGCCGTCCCCAACTTGGTTCGTCATGACACTACAGAGTTTAATTCAACCAGTTAGTTCATATATCAATTCCCCTTGCCTAGAGCAGGGTTGTTATGGACTCCCCTCGGCAAGTTCCAAGGGTGTCACACATAAGGTCATGGGTTTATAACAATTTACATAACCCATCTTAAACTATTCATGCGTCTCCCGCATCTTTGGTTCCGGTGCAATTCACCATCCCTTACACGATCTGAAATTACCAAGTTGTGCATCAACTATGCACCCTTAGTTACCATCCGTATCACACACACTAGAACTATAATCATACATCTATTTAGAGATTTAACACGTACCCGGATCTCCGCGGAAGCTCGAACCGAACTCTTAGCCATTATCTCGAGCACGGGTTTGAGTTCAAGAGTCGAATTACACTCGAATCCCTCAAACCTCGGCTCTGATACCAACTTGTAACGACGCAATTTATTTTTACTATTTCGTTAACGATTATTTAACTTGAAAAGTGGTCCCAGAAAATTTCGTTCGAGTTTAACGGTTTGTAACATCAACACTTGCATAGGAAACCATTTACAAAACCCAGTGAGTGATAAATACAAGTTAACACTAGTTCGATTATCTTCAAAAATTGGCTACGTTAAGCCATGATCATCAAAAGAGGTGGCAATTCGAGTGTTCGGTTCGTCTTGAGCTCGAGGAGACCCGCGTCTACATAGTACTTTTACCTGCGTGCCACTTCACACCATTAGTACGTAACATCTAGATAAGTTAAAGCATCAATTAAGCTTCAAAACATAAGGAAATTCTCAAAAGGTTAACAATCCCACCGTAAGCTACGCTGGCCACCGTAGCTTACGGTGGCCACAGCTAGCTTACGGTGGCAGCATGCTGTACTACGGCGGCACCCAAGCTGCAGGGCCACCGTAGCTTACGGTGGCACCGTAAGCTACGGTGGTACCTGCACTTTGGTACCCCGTTTTGGTTACTTCTTTCGCTTGACCACCCAGATTCGTTTCCCACCAGTTCTCAAGTTACCAATACATATTTTGAGCTCTATAACGTGTTAGAACTCTTATTTTTAGACACGGACTATGTACCCATCGTTACCTTGGCCCCACGTTACCCGTTGACCCGTTAAGAGCCAACCCGGTTCCCCAATCATTCAACATGGCAATACAACCAACATTGGACCTTATATTATGACATAATGACAGTAAGCCAGATTTTGCTACATCTCTAACCTTAAATGTCCCATAAGTTTCAATAACTCCTAAGGAGCATTTCCACACGACCCTTTCTCGTCACCTATGTATGGGCTCTAAAACCCCAATGAGGATAGGGCATCCTACTTTCGGATTTAGTCAATCTTGCCGGCCACCAAGGGCTCGGTTAGCCCTAGGGGCACTCTCGGATCAGTTATCCGATGGCTAGAGGTTTATGGCGTGTAGGCTAATCAACCCAATATGGTTGACTATACCACCACCTTCTCCCCTCCATGAGTAAAACCAATTGTTCCCTCATAAGACGGGGAGTTATTCCTTTATCCCCTGCGTGGTACACAACCAATAGCGAAACAATTATTGTTGTTACGTACTAGTATAACGAACGAGGGGTACGTTACCTCGATTGCTTGACGTTCCACTACCACTAGCGTGAGCTTGATTACTTCCTTCGAAGCCTTGATTGCCTATATGATTAATAACTAATTAAGACCATAGTCATAACAAGAATTTTGCAACCATGGCATCAATTACAAGATATCACCCAATCATGGTGACATCAACAATTTCACATTCTATCATCATGTAAGACCTCAATCTGCACCAAGTTCACCATTCAAGCATATGTACCAGCGTTTCATGATTTTTACTATCATACAACCCGTTTCATCACGGGATCATTGTCACATGCTTTCTATGATTTCCTAGCCACAATTCATGGAAATTTACTCAATTATAGTCTAAGAGTCTTCACACAAGCATTTCATCAAACACATGGTAGGCATAAAACATGTTGTTAATCCTAACTTGTTTTTTCATGCTTGCTAATCACCATCTCACCCCTATTAAGTGAGATTCAAGTTCCATACATGTAATAACACACCATGATCACAGGAAATACATATTAACACACAATTTAGCTCATTGTCTATGGACCCCCAATTGGGTTTTTCGCAAATCAAGGGTTAGTCACCAAATTGGGAGGCTAGCCCTCCTAACACAACATCTACATGTGTATAAGCATCACAATTTCAGCACATAGCAAGCAGAACCCATCAATTTCATGATTTACACAAGAATTCACGATTTCCTACCCATGCATCTAAGTAGGGGTTTCACTTACTTGATCAATTAGATGTTAGCATTCAGTGATTTCTCTTCCTAATCCACACACATGCACAGAATTCGCAGGTTGCAAGAGGAGAGGGGCCAGATTTCAGTCCCAAGGGAGTGGAGAGCGCTGGGTTCGATCAACAAGAGGAGAAATGTCGATCTCCTCTTGTGTTCCAGCTTTTTCCTAACTTAAATTGCCCAATATGCAACTTTAGTCCCTCCTCTTCTACTTCCTTTCAAATTTTAACATAACATGACTAGTTTCACATGTAACCCTCACATTATCACTTATTTATGCAAGATCTTAACAAATATAGGTTTCTATTAAACCCCAAGTTAAGTTTACACAAAATTTAACGGGAATTAAAAATCATAGAGTTCGGGTTGTTACATGCAGGCGATAATCCCATATTTAAAAATCCTTTCGAGAGTCCTAATTTTCACTCATATTTTTTTAACGGACCCTACGTTAACTTTTTTAACATCGTTAAATGGGTGCTGAGGTGGTATGCTGACATGTAATAATATTTTTATTTTTTAATCTCTTTTTCCATATCAGTTTCCAAATAATCTATTAACCTTTTTAATTCCATTTTACAATCACATTACAATTAAGAATCCATAAATCGCATATTCAAAAAACGATCGTATACCTAAATCGCCTACAGTTCAGTCGAATATCACTTCACCCCTAAATCGCATGCCCTAAATCAAAATCGCTAAAACCATCACCAAAATCGCATGCCCTAATTGCTATGTCTAATTTCATATTCATAAACTTCCACCAGGGAGGGAAGATTATTCAAGAACCAAAAGTTATGTACAAGGGTGGTGAATCAAAGTTGGTCCATATTGAAATTGACAAGATGTCTTACCACGAGCTTGCTGATTATGTAATGGAGTCTAGGTCATACCAATCGAAAGAAGATTTCTGCTTATATTGGCGTCATCCAGACATGAAGATTGAAGACTATTTGCTTGACCTCACAGATGATAGAGATGTAAGTAACATATTATACATAGTTGGTGATTTCACAAGAATATTATATCTTTATGCAACTTTGTGTGAAGAACCTCAACCCAGTAACTTAGAAGCCCATCCAAGCACCTTACAAGCCTAATCTAGTAACTCAGGAGCCCAGAAAAATGTCCATATGAGCCCAAATAAAAAGCCTTGGTAGTTCTCAAGATATCTTTACTTCTGGTTCAGGTTCTGACACAAATAATGAGTATGTGGATGGGAAAGATGAAGTGCTTGGTTCGAGATCAGACACAGATGACGAAGAGGGGAGAAATTCTATTGTTGCCATAGAGAAAGCTAACACAACAGAAGAACAGTCACAGAAGGTATTAGATGCAAGCTTAGTCACAAATGGTAAAAATATTTCAATTACTATAAGTAATAAGAAAAGACATGGTCGACTAGGTGTGTAACATCCCAAAATTTGAGAAATATGTGATTGATATGATAAAAGCATATGATATATGTGTTAGATAGCTAAACGTGACAAAACGGATAGAATATGCATGTTTACCCGTTATCGGGTAATAAATTGATAGAAGATAGTATTGCATGAATGATACGCGCATTGATTAGTAAAATGAATTAAGGAAATGAAATAATATGTGTTTTATATCAAAGATAATTGATATATATGATATTAGAATAAAATACGTGTTTAGAAGTTAATACGATATAAATAAATAATAACCAGAAGAAAATGGCTTTACGCGATTACATTGTATTAAATACATGTATAAAGTTATAATTGGATAGTATAATTACATGTGAAATATTCATTTGATAAATATATGTGTGGAAATACGTGTTTAATTGGTTAAACGTGTAAAAATGCATGTTAAATAGTTAACGGAAAAATAAAAGGGTTAAAAGCATAATTTATGTAAAGTTATAAACACTTGCGAATATTATGCGTGTTTATAATTATTATAAGTATTCCGAGGCTTAGAAAGTATTAAAAAATATTTTAAAGTGATTCGGAACATAAAATAATAAAGATGTAAAAGTTAGAGGGGCTAAAGTGTAAATTAGTGAAAAATATATATAAATATACATATATATACGTATGTATACGTATATCATCGAGCGTGTCCCGAGCCTTAGAAACTTTTATAAATATGTTCCATAATGTTTTAGTGCATAAAATGATAGAAAGGTAGAAGTTTAGGGGGTTAAAATGTAAAAATAAAGTATAGGGACTGAAACTGTCATTATGCCAAAGACGGCTCGCGGGTCGCGACAGTTTGCCACTCGATCCTCGCGGTACGCGAGGCGTGTCTGGTCGCAATTTTGGCAACGATTAGAACTTGCAGCCCACGATTCTTCTCCCGCGCGTATTTTCTGTTCGATTACTCACCATAGGGCATGCCCAGACCTTGTTGCGCATCCAACCAGTATAAATAGAGGGTCGATTAGAGCTTATAACTCACGAATTTACCAAATCTTCTTCCTAAAAACCCTCTTCTTGGTTGAGATCTTCTTCGAATCAATTCTCTCAAACGGTGAAGAGTTTGGATCTGAGTTTCTACACTTGAGCTACTCTAGGTATGGTCTAAAATAATCTCTTTCAGTTTTTTATAATATTGCCTCTAAGTATGATTTCTAAAATTGTGTTAAAATTAGGGTTCTTGAGCTTGTTTTGCTAAAGCTGGGTAATCGGGGGAATTAGGGCCTGAATTTTTATAGGTAATCCTAAAATAGTGTGTTTTAAGAAAGCCCTAAGTTATTTTCACAATTGGAAAATGTTTGGTAAAGGTTTTATAAACGGGTCAAATTAGGGTTTTCATAACGTTGTTTTGCCCAAATTGAGTAAATGGTATTTAATTAAGATTTTATATTTTAAAGAATATTATAATGGATAATACCCTAAGTTGGTTTGAAAATAAAACGGGTTTTGATAAAGAAACGCGAAAACGGGAAATTAGGGTTTTGAAATATGATTATTTAATATAAAATAATCCGGGGGGGTATGGGGACTTGATTTTTGGTATGGTAACATGTTTATATATATATAATAAACATATATGAGTTTAAAATGAATAAATAACAAAGTATTAAAGATACCGAGTTAATCGGATATTTAGAAGTTCGTGCGGACCAGAAGGGTAAATGCATGTACTCTGGGGTTTATGGCAAAGCGGGGGTGTCACATAAATCCCAACTAGGACCCGGCATACCTCACTGGGCGATCTCGGGGTGAGCGTTTACTTATAGGAATGTGCGTCTTCGTATTATCGTTAAAAGAAAACGATAACTGCCTAAAAGGCATTTTGGTCATTTTGACCTTTAAAAGGGATAAACTTAATAATTGAAAATTTCTAAGATAATAAGATGTTAAAATAAACATAGGAAGTGTTTATTATATAAAACCTTGCGTTAACACCATACGATGCACACATTAGGTTAAATCAGGAATCGTAGCGGCAGTTCTGTCCAAGTAAACCGGTTAAAGAGATAAGGTGAGTTCTTTGAGCCCACTCTTAAATGTTTTTTATATTTCAAATGTTTTCGGGCTGGTATACATACAAATGTTATAAAATCCATTTAAATGATTTATAATTGAAATGTTACATATTTGAACTATTAGCATGTTAAACTGTTAGAGTGCCTTTGCGTGGATATATATATTAACTGTTAAGGTATTAATTGTTAAACGGATATATATTAAAATGTCAAATTATTGTTGGATTGATATATATATATATATATATATATATATATATATATATATATATATACGTGAACTGTTATATATGGAAATGCATTAAAATGCATATACGTGAAATATTTCGAATTAATAAACTGTTAGAAAGGCTTTTGGGATAATATATCTTAATCCTAATAAAGCAATAAAATTTATGTCATATGTCTTATTTATAAAGGTTCCACATCACCATGCCACATGTCAAGCTCACATTTTATCAAAACTAAATTTTTTAAAATTAATATATATTTGATTAATTTACTCAATAATTTTGGTGTTTTTGTGAAAAGTAATCAAGAACTTCACACATAATAAACTTCTTAAATGTATTAAATATTATTTAATATATTATATGAATTTTATATCAATCATAATTTTAAAATTTCTTGATCATTATCTTTTTCTTTGTATTTATCTAATATTATAAATCTATATTCAGCCCGTGTAATACACGGGTTACTAACCATATATATGTTATGAAAATGATGTTAAACTATTTATAAATGTTATAACATAATTATAATGACTGTGATATGATATGTGATATGCTTGCTTTGAACTTAAATAGTCAAGTGATAAAGGAATTATCAGTAAACGTTATAGTGAATATGTATGATTATATGAGAACAGGTGATGCATTTGCTTTATTATTATGTGGTGGATACGCCGCTGGTACTTCCTATATATATACATAATAATATTAGTTACCCGGTATATTAGAAGTGTGGAGGAAACGCCGCTAGTACATCATGTATACATACACCAATGGTAAATTTGCAGCATATGAATGCCTTATCGTTGTTTACTAATAACTCTAAGTCACTTGGGTATTTAACTAGGGGCGGGTAGTAGTATAAGGGGAGTTAGGAAGTAGTGTTACTCAATGGGGTTAGGGTCATTACAAATAGAATTGGGGAGAAAGCTACCGTCCGTTATAGGGAATGCCCTAGAAGCGTAAACTCGGCAGCTAGCAGAAAAAGGTAAACGGTGCGACTGTCCGTTATTGGGAATGCCCTAGAAGGGTAAACTTGGCAGTTAGCAAATAGGGGAAAGCGGTGCAACTGTCCGTTATAGGGAATGCCCTAGAAGGGTAAACTCGGCAGTTAGCAAGAATGGTATCTCTGCTTATACATTAGCAGGGTTTAGACTGATAATAAATGTTGGGGTTGTAGGAAAGGAATAGAGGAGATAGTGGGATAAATGGTTTTATACGGGTATTTCCTGTTAAGGAATTTTATGTGTTGTATAATTGTGATATATATTATACTTGATAAATGTTTGTGAAAAAGGGATCTTGCAGGTCCAATGGTTTTAAATCTCACGCCGAGGTAAACTTTTTAAAATATAGAACTCACCAGCGTAAGCTGACCTTTTCCAAAAGACGGGCAAGCCATTGGAGAAGGAAGGTTTTGGCGAGCTGGCATAGTTATAGAAATAAAACGTATTAATAGTTAGTAGTGCCTTATGTAAATTATCTCACTTACTTTGTAGTACTTGGCATATAAATAAAAATATAAAATTTCCGCTGCTTAGTTATCTCTGTTAATACCTTGTGTTTATGAGTAAATCCGATGCGTGACCCCTTCTAGTGCCAAGTCTGGGAGTGGGCGTCACAAGGTGTTGCTTGTATAAAGATTGTCCTTTCAAGATTTACCTTTCATTGCATGATAGGAAAGGTTGTTATATGGTTAAGAGCGTGGTTGTTATATGGTTAAGAGTGTTACAAGCGAACACAATTGTCAAAGGAACATGACAAAGAATAGACAACTAATTGTTGCTTTTATAGCAAATGAATTATTGCCAGTATTCAAAGCCAGACCACATTGGTCTGCAAAAGACATCTAAGAAACAGTTAAAGAAAAATTTAAGGTCTTTATAGGTAAATGGATGGCTTATAAGGCAAAGAGCTGTGCTCATAATAAACTGCATGGTTCTGTGAAGGAACTTACAACAAGATTGGTTCATACTTGGAGGCTTTAAGACATGAAAATCCTAGTTCCACTTTTGTACTTGAAACTGTCCCACATGAGTTCCATGGGCTTGATGGCAATGTAGAAGTTTTTCATAGAATGTTTGTTTGTTTTGATGGAGTAAAACAAGGGTTTCTAGACGGATGAAGAAATTGTTATGTCTTGATGGATGCTTTATGAAAACCTTTTTAGGAGGGATGTTGTTGGTTGCTATAGGTAGGGATCCTAATGACCAAATGTATCCAGTTGCATGGGCAGTGGTTGAAGGTGCGGACAATGATAGCTAGGGATGGTTTATAAGCGAGTTGAAGAAGTGTTTAGGGGTGTCAGAAGATAGGAAGGGTTTGACATTGATATCTGACCAACAGAAGGTATGAACACAGTTAATTAAGTTGTATTGATATTAATTGACATCTTATTTGTTTAATGTGTCTTCATTACAGGGATTACTCAATGCAGTTATTGCATTTTGGAGTGAGGCTGAGAATAGAAATTGTGCCAGTCATATCTATGCAAATTGGCATAAGAACTTCAAGGGTGATGACTTAAAGGTAGTTTTTAGAAAGTTGTTAGAGCGTATTCAGAGGCAGATCAAAAATGTGTCATTGATGAGATGAAAGAAATATCAGCTGATGCAACGACAACATTCCTGGATCAAAACCCAAAATGTTTCTGCAGGTGCTATCTTAATACTGGAAGTAAAGCTGATGTGGTAGTCAACAACATGGCAGAGACTTTTCATTGATTTATTATTCAGTCTAGATCTAAGCACATCATCAACATGCTGGAGGATATAAGGGTGAAAATCATGAGCAGACTGGTTAACAAACACCAACAAATGAGTGATAAGGATGTTTGCCCAAGGATACAAAATAAGCTTGATAGAGGGAAAGACAAAGCATACAAGTGTGAAATATTTCCTTCAACATATAACTTTTTAAGTGAAGGACTTAGAAGACGTGTCTGTGGATTTGGTTAACAGAACATGCACATGTAGGAAACGGGACTTAACCGATATTCCATGCCATCATGTATGTGCAGTGTTAGGCTTTTTAAAAAGCCAGTTGAGGTGTTTCTTGCAAATTGCTACACAAAGGAGTTTTAGATGAATGCCTATGACATGGGCATTCTTCCCTTACCTAGTGAAAAGTACTGGCCTTGAATTGAATTTGCTTTGGACCCTCCACCTATCAGTATTGGTCCCGGTAGACCAAAGAAGAACATAAAGAAGGATCCTCATGAAGATCCAAAAAGATCTAGAAAGTTGACCAAGCATGGTGGTTTAACAACTTGTAGTTCATGTAAAGCAAATGGCCATAACAAGAGAAGATGTCCAGAAAAAGGTAACTTAATACCTGAAACAAGACAACCAAAAAAAGCCACGTGGAAGACCAAAATAATCAGCAGCACCCGAAGGCTCTAGTCAACCAAAAAAACCACGGAGAAGACCCAAAAAGTCAACAGTAGGAGGTCCCAACACCACAACAGTCTGATTTACTTTTTGAAATCTATTTTGTTGACTGTTTAAGTCTACTTTGATGACTATTAAAGTATATTTTGTTGACTATTATGGAATTTTGTTTGTGTTGATTTTGGTTGCTAAGCATCAATATCGACTTTTGGTGAATATGCACTCATTGTCTTTTTTGGGTATTACATTTCTTATTAATGCAGAAGATTTTTTGTTGCTAAGCATCAATATTGAATTTCGATTGTCTATTCATTTTTGTTGCTAAGCATCAATATTGACTTTTGATTGTCTATTCATTTAGTTACTATAAATATCAATGGTAACTACATTCTTATAGTTTGGCTTTTCAATGATGGAATAATGTCTATTAAAATGGGTTGTTTATTTTGGTATCATTTAGTTTTTTTTTTTTGTACAATTGCATTAATAATCATTTTCAATTGTAAAAAAGTCGTGGTCTTTTATTATCAAAACTGCAAATGATAGAAGCACATCCAAACAAATTTGTTGTAACACAGTCTGATCAATGACAACAGCTAGGGGTGTGCTCGGATCGGTTTGGATCGGATTTTGGCTAAAACCGAATCCAAAACCGAACTTCGGATTTTACAATTTTTAAATCCATTCGGATTCGGTTTTTCGGTTTCACGGATTTTGGTTTTCAGTTTTTTACGGTTTGGATTCGTTTTTTTTCGGATTCAAGTCCATATGAATTTTTGGGCTAAAGACTAATAATATTAAATTGGAGTTTACTTATTTTTCAATTGTAGATTAATTGACTACTAATAGCATTCAAAATAAAAAACTTGAAATCCATAAAGTTGCAAAATGATCTAATCTTAAACAAATATAATCAGACAAATCCTTAACAATCTAATTTTAAAGACTCAAGGATCTATAATGTTGCATAACGATCCAAAATCAAACGAATCTTTAACGGTCTAATCTCAAACGATATTCAAATAAAAATTAAAGTTGCATAATGATCTAATCTCAAAGACTCAGATATTCTAATGATTATAAATAAATTCTTATAACTAAAATTTGAAACCCCATTAATAAATAATTGGATCGGTTTGGTTTTTTCGGCTTTTCTTTTTAGCTAATACCAAAACCGATCCAAAATTTCGGATTTTAGAAAAGTTCAATACAAAACCGTCGGTTTCTATTTGGATTCGGTTTTTTCGGTTATTTTGGTTTCAAGTCGGTTTTTTGGATTCTTGCACACCCCTAACAACAGCTAATGGATATGATTAACGGGCCAACAACTAAATGTTACATGGTCAGCAGTTTGGTTAATAGGTCAGTATGCATTCAGGGAAACAAAGGTTTCAAAAGACTTAATATACCCATTTATTTTCCTAAAATTGTCCCAAATCAAAGGTTTCAAAAGACCAACAAGTAATTTCAAATTAGGGTTGATGTGAAATGAATGAAATGAGAGATATTTCAAATTGGAACAGAAAAGTGATTCAAAATGAGAATGATCCAGTAAGATCTATTCAACCCTAAATGGTGATTTTGAGTTATTGTTGTTAATTTGAAGAGTTTTCAGCACCGAAGAACGGAAGAAGCAAAGTTAGGTCAAACAAAGTGAAAAATCAAACAATAGATCTGGAAAGAACCCAACTAAAACTGATTGTTACGTCTCTTCTCCGACGGCCAATGGATGTAGGCTACACGCTAGATTTGAAAGCTTTTATAGTTGAGTAGTTCATGATGTGGAGATTGAAGCTAAGAATAAGAAAGTAGTAGTTGCTGATAGTGTGGTTCCACCACCAGACAATTATGTTGGAATGCCGAATCTTCATCCTGTTTATGATTTAGTTAGTGCATCTTCAACTAATTTAGAGTATGATAAATCTGATGCAAATTTAACATCGGTAGGGGAGTCATCAACTTCAAGGAGTTTTGGTGATGAACAATCCATTAGTAAGACTGGGCTTGGTTTTGTTCCTAAAAGATATTTTAAGTAATTTTCCCATGGCCTATCGTGGAACAAACACTTTGTCTATAATTGCACACGTAGAACACCGACTAATGAATGCTAGACCTTTAAATGCTTTACATATTAATGTGAATGTGCATATTCTTGTAAATGTTATAAATGTTGTGACTAGTTGTGCTAATACTGTGCATGTAAATAGTCTTGATGCTTCCCAAAAGATTTTCTTGTCATTTGGCACAAATGAAATTATTGTGGTTGAAGATATAGATATCTCTGATGAATATCCTCAAAAAATCAAGAATGTCACTTCCTTAATAACCATTGCTGACAATCAAAGGTTAAGGTTAAATTGTTTTGTGTAAATAAGGACTCTCATCGATTTGCAAACTAACATGTTAGAGAAGGCTAACCATGATTTAGGTAGTGCTGAATCTAAATTGAAAAAATGGAATATGTTTTCTATGAAATTAAATACTTGCTCAAATTAACAACAATATGAGAAATCAAGAAGTGTAATCGGGGCTTCTACATTAAAAACCTAGTGCAACATTCCACCACCATAAAATTACGTTCGAATGCCGACTCTTCATGCTCTTTATGATTTAGTTAGTACATCTTCGACTAATTCAAAGACTGATAATTTTGATGCTGATTGGTTTTGTTCCTAAAAGTATTTCGAGTAATTTGCCCATGACTTGTCATGCAAGAAACACATTGTCAATAATTTCAGCTACTTATCGTATTATAACATTTGTGCGTGGAGGTTCCGAACACGCATAACACTAAGAAACGAATGTTGGACCTTTAAATGCTTTACATGCTAATTTCAATGAGCCTATTCTTGTTAATTCTAGCGGTGTTTATGGTTCGGCTTCAAACCGTGAAACCACCCAAGCCGGTTATCGGTTCGGTTTTGGGATCGTTTTTTTTCAAGACTATTGGTCGGTTGGTTTCAAAATTTTCAAACCGCAGCGAACGGTTTGATTTATGGCTTATACCAAAAGCCTGATCGGACCGTATATATATATATAATATGTATATACGATACACATAAGATGTTTAAAGCTCATAATTTGTTTATTAATTTTTGTTCATTAGTTTTGCAATAGGATGAGAATAGCAGGTTCATATGTTTCGGTTTACCCATGTTCAGGTTTGATAATTTGTAGCATCTTGTTAGCTTATATCATACCATGTTTGTATTAGTTGATGGCTGCCTGTTTTACAACCTGGTTTGGAGAGCTTTGTTACATTTCTAGCAGATTCGTTTGTGCATAGGCCCAAATAAATGTAAAAAGCCCAAAACGTGACACCAAACCGGAACCAAACCGTTAGTGATGGTTCGGTTTAGGTTTGGTTATAATTTCCAATGGTTAGATTTTGGTTTTCAATGTAAAAAACTGCTCCTAGCGGTTTGGTTCCAGTTTGATAAAAAAAAAACCCATAAAAACTAGACCATGAACACCCCTAGTAGTAATGTTGTAAATGTTGTGAATAGTTGTGCAGGTAAGTAGTCTTGATGTTTTCGAGAAGATTTTCTTATCATCCGACACAGATGAAATTGTTGTGGTTAAAGATGTAGGTATCTCTGAGAATATCCTCAAAAACTCAAGAAGATTGTCACTTCTTTGGATAACCACATCATCACTAGTGAGCTTGAAAGGAGACCGGTTTTTTATAAAACCAATGTTGAACCTCAAATGATTTTAAAAGACACGAAGGATAAATCTAATGTTTTTGAATAAAAAATATCTTTACAAGACCATTCTGATTATAGCTCACACACATTAACATCACACAGCGAAAGTTCTTGCCATGCTAAAGTTAAATCTAAATATGAGTGTGTTTGCTATTCTTGTGGATGTTTAGGTCATTTTGCTAGAAACTGTAATGAACATACTAGTAAGAAACAACAACAAGTTGTTCTAAGTTTCAAAGTCTAAGACAATGATTAAATCATGCATTGTTTTAGACCATAAATTTTGTCAAAATATTTATCCCTATAAACACTTAAGCAAAATTTCATTCCCAAAAGCTCCTCAAAACCTAAGGTTAAGAGATCTAAAAACAAGCGAAAGAAGTTTTCAAGTAATGAAATGGTGTCTAGGGGTGTTAGAAGATAGGAAGGGTTGGACATTGATATCTGACCAACAGAAGGTATGAACACAGTTAATTAAGTTGTATTGATATTAATTGACATCTTATTTGTTTAATGTATCTTCATTACATGGATTACTCAATGCAGTTACTGCATTTTGGAGTGAGGCTGAGCATAGAAATTGTGCCAGTCATATCTATGCAAATTGGCATAAAAAGTTCAAGGGTGATGACTTAAAGGTAGTTTTTTTAGAAAGTTGTTAGAGCCTATTCAGAGGCAGATCAAAAATGTGTCATTGATGAGATGAAAGAACTGTCAGCTGATGCAACTACAACATTCCTGGATCAAAACCCAACATGTTTCTGCAGGTGCTATCTTACTAGAAGTAAAGATGATGTGGTAGTCAACAACATGGCAGAGACTTTTCATTGATTTATTATTCAGTCTAGATCTAAGCACATCATCAACATGCTGGAGGATATAAGGGTGAAAATCATGAGCAGACTGGTTAACAAACACCAACAAATGAGTGATAAGAATGTTTTATCAAGGATACAAAATAAGCTTGATAAAGAGAAAGACAAAGCATACAAGTGTGAAATATTTCCTTCACCATATAACTTGTTAAGTGAAGGACTTAGAAGATGTGTCTGTGGATTTGGTTAACAGAACATGCACATTTAGGAAATGGGACTTAACCGATATTCCATGCCATCATGTATGTGCAATGTTAGGCTTTTTAAAAAGCTATTCGAGGAGCTTCTTGCAAATTGCTACACGAAGGAGTTTTACATGAATGCCTATGACAGGTGCATTCTTCCCTTACCTAGTGAAAAGTACTAGCCTTGAATTGAATTTGCTTTGGACCCTCCACCTATCAAAATTGGTTCTGGTAAAGAAGGATCCTCATGAAGATCCAAAAAGATCTGGAAAGTTAACAAAGCATGGTGGTTTAACAACTTGTAGTTCATTTAAAGAAAATGGCCATAACAAGAGAAGGTGTCCAGAAAAAGGTAACATAATACCTGAAACAACACAACCAAAAAAGCCACGTGGAAGACCAAAATAATCAGCAGCACCTGAAGGCTCTAGTCAACCAAAAAAGCCACGAGAAGACCCAAAAAGTCAACAACAAGAGGTCCCAACACCACAATAGTCTGATTTACTTTTTGAAATCTATTTTGTTGACTATTTAAGTCTACTTTGATGACTGTTAAAGTCTATTTTGTTGACTATTATGGAATTCTGTTTGTGTTAATTTTGGTTGCTAAGCATCAATATTGACTTTTGGTGTAACATGCACTTATTGTCTTTTTTGGGTATTACATTTCTTATTAATGCAGAAGGTTGTTTTGTTGCTAAGCATCAATATTGAATTTCGATTGTCTATTCACTTTTGTTGCTAAGCATCAATATTGACTTGTGATTGTCTATTCATTTAGTTACTATAAATATCAATGGTAACTACATTCTTATAGTTTGGCTTTTCAATAATGGAATAATGTCTATTAAAATGGGTTGTTTATTTTGGTATCATTTAGTTGTTTATTTTTTTTTTGTACAATTGCAACAGTAATCATTTTCAATTGTAAAAAAGTCATGGTCTTATATTATCAAAACTGCAAATGATAGAAGCACATCCAAACAAATTTGTTGTAAATCAGTCTGATCAATGACAACAACTAATGGATATGGTTAACGGGTCAGCAACTAAACCTTACATGGTCAGCAGTTTGGCTAACGGGTCAGTATGCATTCAGGGAAACAAAGGTTTCAAAAGACTTGATATACTCATATCTTTTCCTAAAATTGTCCCAAATCAAAGGTTTCAAAAGACCAGCAAGTAATTTCAAATTAGGGTTGATTTGAAATGAATAATTAGAACAGAAAAGTGATTCAAAATGAGAATGGACCAGTAAGATCCATTCAACCCTAAAATGGTGATTTTGAGTTATTGTTGTTAATTTTAAGAGTTTTCAGCACCGAAGAACAGAAGAAGCAAAGTTGGGTCAAACAAAGTGAAAAATCAAACAATAGATCTGGAAAGAACCCAACTAAAACTGATTGTTACGGCTCTTCTCCGACGGCCAATGGATGCAGGCTACACGCTAGATTTGAAAGCTTTTATAGTTGAGTAGTTCATGATGTGAAGATTGAAGCTAAGAATAAGAAAGCAGTAGTTGCTGATAGTGTGGTTCCACCACCAGACAATTATGTTGGAATGCCGAATCTTCATCCTCTTTATGATTTAGTTAGTACATCTTCAACTAATTTAGAGTATGATAATTCTGATGCAGATTTAACATCAGTAGGGGAGGCATCAACTTCAAGGAGTTTGGGTGATGAACAATCCATTAGTCAGATTGGGCTTGGTTTTGTTCCTAAAAGATATTTTAAGTAATTTGCCCATGGCCTGTCGTGGAACAAACACTTTGTCTATAATTGCAGCTTCTTATCATCCTAAAACATGTGTGCATGGAGGTTTTGAACACGTAGAACATTGTGCATGTAAATGTGAATGTGCATATTCTTGTTAATGTTATAAATGTTGTGACTAGTTGTGTTAATACTCTGCATATAAATAGTCTTGATGCATCCCAAAAGATTTTCTTGTCATTTGGCACAAATGAAATAACAAGTTGTTCTAAGTTTTAAAGTCTAAACATGAGTGTTGTCATTTGGCACAAGCGAAAGTTCTTGCTATGCTAAAGTTAAATCTAAACATGAGTGTGTTTGTTATTCTTGTGGATGTTTAGGTCATTTTGCTAGAAACTGTAATGAACATACTAATAAGAAACAACAAGTTGTTCTAAGTTTCAAAGTCTAAGACAATGATTA
>JBCNJP010000010.1:107498265-107520898 GCA_039602395.1 Deinandra increscens subsp. villosa | reverse complement strand
TGAATCAAATAGGGTATATGAATATAGGAAATCAAAATGAACCAAGTTCTAAGTGTTTGATAAGTGTTATGTTTGATTAGATTAAAATTACCATTTTACCCTTTTTATAGGTAAATTAGGGTTTTAGTATTTGTTTAGTATTTTCATTTATTTAACACTTTTAGACTTATATATACTTATAATATATATAAATATGTTCTAAGATTAAAAATCAAGTCTTAATACTTTCTGGTTTATTTATTATTAAATAAACATATTCAAGACCCAAATTTTGGTAAATTAATTAAATAATTACCAAAACTTACTAGATTTTGGAATAAACTTAGGGATTTGTCCATAATATTATATTATGATAGTCTTGAAAATATAAAACCCTAATTTCACTTGTTTATCCAGTTTTTGCAAAAAGTAATTTCCCGAAAACCCTAATTTAGGCATAAATATTAAATAAATATCAAAACTCATTAGATTTTGAAATAAACTTAGGGTTTTATTCATAATAATGATATTATGATATTTAAAAAATTATAGAACCTTATTTCAACACCGTTTATCCAATTTTGGCAGAACAACGACCCGAAAACCCTAGTTTTGATATATTTTTATATAAAATACCAAACCTGATTAGATAACATGAAATTGATTTAGGGGTTCTTTAATATATGTTAAAACATAGATAACCCTACAAAAATTCAGACCCTAACACCTTCCCAATTGCCCAAAATCAAAGTTTTATCTCAAGAACCCTAATTTTGGCATGAATTTAAAAAGCATACTTAGAATTCGAATTTGACAAAACTGAGATAGGTTATTGTTAATCATACCTAATGATGCTTGACTGCAGAAATTTAGCTCAAAACTCCAAACGAGCAGCTCGAATTTGATGGAGGAAGTTTCGGACGTTTTTAAGGGTTTTTAGGATGAAGATTCAAGAAATTGGTGAGGATAAAATGATGAATTGGGCTGCTATTTATGCTTGTCGAGGTCGCAGGAGTGTTCTAACACGTACCAATGGTGACTAATCGAGTTAAAACGACACGAATTCGATCCTACATGAGTTCTGGAACATCGTGACTAAGGTGCTGGTCGCTTTCAGCGACCAGATTTGGGCGGCGGTACGCGCAGGGGGGGGGGGCTGGGCCTCGGCGACCCGCGAAGCACTTTGCTGCTTTGGCAGTTTTGGTCCCTCAAGTTTATATTTACATTTTAAGCCCCAGATTTCTCCGAAACTGTTATTTTATGCACCAAATCATTATAAAACATGTTTATAAAAGTTTCTAAGGCTCGGGACATGCTCGATGATATACGGATACGTGCGTTTTATAACTTTCAATAAATTGCACTTTTAGTCCCTTAACTTTTGTTTTATGTGTTCCACCTTTGTATCCTTCGATGTAACTAATGTTTTAAGTTCAAAATGATATTAGAATACTTTATTAAGATTTATAAGGCTCGGGATACGTTTAACGATGTATGAAATATTTATTTTATATATATTTATTTATATATTATTTGTTAAAAATTGTGAAAAATCATCAAAATTCATTAAAATTCATCATAATTCACCATAATGATTCGTGATATAGAATTCATTAAATATAATGTTATAGAATAATAGAATGAGAATTCTTGGAATGTACGAACTCCCGGTTAATACCGAAATCGCACGAAAACTCGTATTTTTGCTACTTTTGTTTTAAACCTCGAACTTTCACGAAACCTTACATACATTTACTTGTGTGTATGACTAGTATTACCCACAAGTATTATATATGTTTAGAATGCTTAAAGTTTTCCGGTTTTGCACAATTAGCAAAAACAATTGAGTTATGGATCTGATTTGCAATGAATTGAAACATCGAATTTCACGAATATTGTGATTGAAGGATTAAATCACAAAATACATGAAATAACAATATAAAATGTGAAATGATTCTTTATTGATTATCAACCAAGATAGAAAACGGGTCGGGTAATTACAGATGGATTAACCGAAGTGTTACAGTCTCCCCTACTTTAAGAAATTTCGTCCCGAAATTAAATTCGAGAAGACTGTCGGAACAGATGAGGATATTTAGTCTTCATTTGGTCTTCACGTTCCCAGGTAAACTCTGGTCCACGTTTAGCTTCCCAACGAACCTTGACGATCGGTATGCGACTACGTTTGAGTTGTTTGACTTCGCGATCCATGATTTCTACGGGTTTTTTCAACAAATTGCAGGGATTCATCGATACGAATGTCTTCTAAAGGAACATGAAGATTTTCATCAGCTAGACACTTACGAAGATTTGACACATGAAATGTAGGATGAACATTGGCTAATTCCGGAGGTAGTTCGAGTCGATAGGCTACTTTACCGACAGTTTCGAGGATTTTGAATGGACCTACATAACGAGGTGCTAGTTTCCCTTTCTTACCAAATCGAACGATTCCTTTCCAAGGGGATACCTTGAGAAGGACTAAATCTCCGACTTTGAATTCAAGGGGTTTTCGTCGTTTATCAGCATAGCTTTTCTGACGACTTCTAGCAGCGAGTAGGTTGTCACGAACTTGAGAAATTCTGTCAGTCGTTTCTTGTATTAGTTCGGGACCAGTGATTTGAGCTTCACCAATCTCGTTCCAACATACGGGTGAACGACATTTTCTACCATAGAGTGCTTCAAACGGTGCCATACCGATGCTCGAGTGATAACTATTGTTATATGAAAACTCGGCCAATGGTAAATGGGAATCCCAATTTCCACCAAAATCGATGACACAAACGCGAAGCATATCCTCTAGAGTTTGGATTGTGCGTTCAGTCTGACCATCAGTTTGTGGATGATAGGCACTACTGAGATCCAAACGAGTTCCCAAGGTAGATTGAAGAGATTGCCAAAAATGAGAGATAAAACGACCGTCTCGATCTGATATGATGCACAAAGGAGTACCGTGACGACAAACGATCTGTTTGACGTAAATACGAGCTAATTTCTCAGCTCCATCGTTTTCACGAATAGGGAGAAAGTGAGCAGATTTGGTTAAACGATCGACAATGACCCAAATGCTATCATGACCACTAGAAGTACGCGGGAGTTTAGTAATGAAATCCATTGAGATGTTTTCCCATTTCCATTCAGGTACTGCTGGTTGTTCGAGTAACCCAAATGGTCGTTGGTGTTCGGCTTTGACTTTTGAGCAAGTAAGACATTTAGCCACAAAGAGCGCGATGTCTTTCTTCATTCCAGGCCACCAATAATGAGTACGAAGATCCTGGTACATTTTATCAGCACCGGGATGAATGGAGTAACGAGATTTGTGAATCTCGTTCATGATGGTGGTACGAAGATCGTCTCGGTTAGGAATCCATAGACGATTCATGAAATAAAGGAGACCATTGGGTTTAGTTTCTAGTTGAAGTTCAGCACCACAAGACATTTATTCGTACATGTTACCCTCGGTAACTGATATGTGTTGAGCCTAAAAAATACGGGTCTGAAGATTAGATAATGGATGAGTAGTTTGAAAGAGAATTGGTTTGAGGTGTTCCTTACGACTAAGTGCATCGGCCACAACATTTGCTTTACCGGGATGGTAGAGAATATTGCACTCATAGTCGTTCAGAAGTTCAACCCAACGACGCTGACGCATGTTGAGTTCCTTTTGATTGAAAATGTGTTGGAGGCTTTTGTGATCAGTATAGATTATGCATTTGGTTCCATAAAGGTAGTGTCTCCAAATCTTCAAGGCAAATACAACCGCACCAAGCTCGAGATCGTGCGTTGTATAGTTCTTTTCATGAATCTTGAGTTGTCTTGAAGCGTAGGCGATCACTTTTCCTCGTTGCATGAGAACGCAACCGAGGCCTAGATTTGAGGCGTCGCAGTAAACGACAAAGTCGTCGTTTCCGTCAGGAAGAGTTAAATTAGGAGCATTGCATAACTTCTGTTTGAGAGTTTGAAATGCCTCTTCCTGAGCAGGACCCCACTCAAATATTTTGTCTTTTTGTGTTAAGGCGGTGAGTGGAACTGCGATTTTTGAAAAGTTTGAGATAAAGCGTCGATAATAACCTGCTAGTCCAAGGAATGAACGGATTTCAGTAGGGGTATGTGGAGTATTCCAACTTCTTATGGCTTGGATCTTGGCAGGATCGACAAGGATACCTTTGTCATTGACAATGTGTCCTAAAAATTGAACTTCCTTAAGCCAAAATTCACATTTAGAGAATTTGGCATAAAGTTGTTCTTTCTTCAGGAGTTCCAAAATTTGACGTAGGTGTGTTTCATGTTCAGACCTTGATTTAGAGTAAATGAGGATATCGTCAATAAAGACGATGACGAACTTATCAAGATAGGGTTTACAAACGCGATTCATGAGATCCATGAATACTGCAGGTGCGTTTGTTAATCCAAATGGCATAACGGTGAATTCAAAATGACCATAACGGGTACGGAAAGCAGTTTTATGAACATCTTCCTCTGAAACACGAAGTTGATGGTAACCAGAACGAAGATCGATTTTTGAAAAACAATTAGCTCCTTGAAGTTGGTCAAAAAGGTCGTCGATTCGAGGTAATGGGTATCGATTCTTAATGGTATGTTTATTGAGTTCGCGATAATCGATACACATTCGGAATGTACCATCCTTCTTCTTGACAAATAAGACATGTGCTCCACAAGGTGAGGAACTAGGTCGAATGAATCCTTTGTCGGAAAGTTCCTGGAGTTGTTTAGATAATTCCTGCATTTCCGAGGGTGCTAGGCGATATGGTGACTTTGCAACAGGAGTGGCACCAGGAACAAGGTCGATGCGAAAATCGACTTGACGAACAGGAGGTAGACCCTTTATGTCTTCAGGAAAGACTTCAGGATAATCTCGAACGATTGGGATGTCTTCGATTTTATTTTCTTCCTCCCGAACTTCCATGATGTGGGCCAGAAATGCCACATACTCCTTGCGTAAGTACTTTCGGGCTTTAGTACAGGACATGAGCTTCAGCCCGTTTGATGGTTTATCGCCATGAACAGTAAGGATTTGATTATTCGGACAAGGTAGACGAATGATTTTGTCAAAGCAAACGAGTTCAGCGTGATGCTGAGATAACCAATCCATGCCAATGATAATATCAAAGCTTCCAAGAATCATAGGTATTAAATCAATAGGATAGATGTGATCTTTGAAGTTTAGTGTACAATTGCGAATGATAGAATTGAGAGTGACTGGCTTTCCATCCGCAATTTCGACCGAAATGGAAGGATTAAGAATAGTACGTGGCATAGCAAGTAAGGGTTCAAATTCCAAGGAAACAAAACTCTTATCGGCACCCGAATCAAATAAAATAGAAGCGTAACGATTATTGACTAAGAACGTACCGTTAACGACTTCCTGGTTAACCTGAGCTTGGTTGGTATTGAGATTGAAAGCACGAGCAAGTGCTCCACGATTATTATTGATCGGAGGGTTGGTGTTTGCAAGTCTGGGACATGCACTGCGGAAGTGACCAGGGTCTCCACAGTTGTAGCAGGCTCGGATATTTGGAACTTGAGCATTCATAGGTTGAGCCAGACGTGAGTCATAGGTTGAGTCCTCAAAGGTTAAGCTTGCATTGGAAAACGACAAACGTTGATCCTATGACCAAAACGTCCGCAATTGTCACACTTCCAGCAAGGAGTAGTGGTAGGATGATGATATTTACACATATGGCACTCAGGATGAGGTCCAACATAAGGTTTCTTGGCAGGAGGAGCAGCAGGTTTGGAAGGAGTAGCGGTGGTAGGAGTGGTGGTTACAGCGAAGTTTTTAGCATTCCTCTTTCTTTTATTTGATTTTCCAGAAGAGGACTCAGCTTTCACCTCCTTTTCCTTCCCCTTGTTCTTGGTTTTTGTTTCCTTCTTAGAACCTTTCCGAGTCAAGTTCCCAGCTTTAACATGATTATCAGTCAACCTTCCAGCAAGGCGCATGGCTTCATCGAGAGTTGAGGGTTTACTTGCCCAGAGAGCATTCTGGATGATCATGGGCAGACCACCAATGAAATTTTCAATGCATATGTAGTCAGGAGAGGCCTTATCAGGTAACAAAAGCTTTAGTTCTTGAAAACGGTCCATATAAGCTTGACTTTCTCCACTGTCTTGTTCCAAATCATGAAATTCATCTTCGAGCATCTTCATTTCACTACGCGGGCAAAATTTTTCTTTGATTATCTCCTTGAATTGACCCCAAGGTAAAGCCAGAGCGTTATCAGAACCCCGGAGTCGTTTTTCGCCATTCCACCAAGTAAGAGCTTTCTTGGTCAAAGAACTGCTAACACGACAGACTTTCAAGTTTTCAGGGCACTCGCTATTGGTGAAGGTATTCTCCATACCTTCGAACCATTGGAGTAGACCGGTAGGGCCTTCAGATCCAGAAAACTTGGGAGGGTTACATGAGTTGAAATGCTTGAATGAGCAATTAGTAGTAGCATCGTGATTGTTGTGATTAGTATCCAGACCTTGTTGAAGTTGAACCATCATATTAGGAATGACGGTTGCCATCTGGGTGGCGATTAAAGAGGCCATTTTGCGGTCCTTGTTGCCCTTGCGCTGACCACGGAAACGAGTCGACATGCTAAAGAGAAAAATGTTCGTGAGACTAGTGATAAGACATGATTGATAATCAATTTGGAATACGAGCGGTTGTTGCATGTGTCATTAGAGAATCATAGAATATCAAGGATCTTTGTAAAACATAGAATCACGTTGTTCTTTGATAATGGAATGGTTCTCGTTTCCTGATTGGGAAATTACAACCGTTACTAATCAGAGTTATCAATGGTTCTTGGCAGTATCTGACATGCTTTGGCCTAATAGGTTCTGACACTCTCACCAAGGACTTCCAAATAGACATCTAGGCCCATACGGCTGATCCGGGCTTATACGCAATGTCTGTTTGGATAGACTCAAATCAGTTTCTTTTCACCTCTTTATTCTGGTTTAGCCCTAGAAATTTGGTACATTTCTTATCGGGTCAAGCGGTAGGAACATACACATTTGTTTTACCTTCTTCACCATCTCATCTTCTTTCTTTCCACAAGGTTTGATTTGTGTTTCAAGCTCTTCTATTTGACACTTTTAAACTATGATTGATGAGAAATGGAAGTTTTCGAAGGCGACATTAGGCCATGGATTTATGGTTTGATGAAGATGACAATGGAGCGAATGAAAGGGTGAGAAGCGGCGAAGTGTTGTATGGGTATTAATATGTGGGAAATCACCAATAGATCACCTTGATCAGAAATTTTGTGAAAACGAGGAATGAAATTTAGCCTACAAAGAAATAACCATATCCACTTTCCACCAATTAGAGAGGGCCACGCTGACAATGTTGGCTAAGGATGCAACGACCTAGCCTCCATTTCAATCGTTGAAAATTCGGTAGGACCCGCATGACAACCAATGAGGGACCTAAACCTGTCTCTACCGGCTAGGTGTCACACCCCAACCGACGGCGGAATATGTCGGGGCATGATGATTGTCCAGATGCTCATGACAACTAATGAAAGTTGAAATATATTTAACAAGCCTTTTTATTTCATATATTGGAGTATGTTACAAACAGAAAACAGACAAAACATAACAACATAGATAATGTAATTTAAACGTCGTTTAACTAGGTCCAGCGTCCTATAGTGATCATATACTGGCTCAAACACGATTACCTGCAACATGTATAAGATAAAGTGTCAACTACAAAAGTAGTTGGTGAGTAAACATAGATTTAATACGTAATATCAGTATAAATCATGCGATCTATGTGTTAGGTAAATGTTCATAGAATATGATAAACAAGTATTGTAATAGTGTAAACAACCGCGTATCAAACCCTTGACAATTAGGCTTCCAATCACTTGATACCTCAAGGCAGGCCAAGTGGGTTGTCAAACCAATAGATCTATTACTGTTACCCCGGCTCGGTATGTTAATGAGTACGCATGCTAGTGTAATAGTATATAACAACAATGATTCCAACTAGTTTAACATATCAAAAACACACATAACGAGCATAGGATTCGCATTTTGTTTTAGAGTAGTAAATATAGAATTTGGAATTTGAGATAGAGATACATGTTACACCCCAAAGTATTAAAAGAGAAGGGGCTATGAATACTCACATGATTGGGAGATAGGATTTGAGAAATATGCCGAATTGGGAAAGATAATTAACTCGGAGATTACCCTAATGAATCAAATAGGGTATATGAATATAGGAAATCAAAATGAACCAAGTTCTAAGTGTTTGATAAGTGTTATGTTTGATTAGATTAAAATTACCATTTTACCCTTTTTATAGGTAAATTAGGGTTTTAGTATTTGTTTAGTATTTTCATCTATATAACACTTTTAGACTTATATATACTTATAATATATATAAATATGTTCTAAGATTAAAAATCAAGTCTTAATACTTTCTGGTTTATTTATTATTAAATAAACATATTCAAGACCCAAATTTTGGTAAATTAATTAAATAATTACCAAAACTTACTAGATTTTGGAATAAACTTAGGGATTTGTCCATAATATTATATTATGATAGTCTTGAAAATATAAAACCCTAATTTCACTTGTTTATCCAGTTTTTGCAAAAAGTAATTTCCCGAAAACCCTAATTTAGGCATAAATATTAAATAAATATCAAAACTCATTAGATTTTGAAATAAACTTAGGGTTTTATTCATAATATGATATTATGATATTTAAAAAATTATAGAATCTTATTTCAACACCGTTTATCCAATTTTGGCAGAACAACGACCCGAAAACCCTAGTTTTGATATATTTTTATATAAAATACCAAATGATTAGATAACATGAAATTGATTTAGGGGTTCTTTAATATATGTTAAAACATAGTAACCCTCAAAAATTCAGACCCTAACACCTTCCCAATTGCCCAAAATCAAAGTTTTATCTCAAGAACCCTAATTTTGGCATGAATTTAAAAAGCATACTTAGAATTCGAATTTGACAAAACTGAGATAGATTATTGTTAATCATACCTAATGATGCTTGACTGCAGAAATTTAGCTCAAAACTCCAAACGAGCAGCTCAAATTTGATGGAGGAAGTTTCGGACGTTTTAAGGGTTTTTAGGATGAAGATTCAAGAAATTGGTGAGGATAAAACGATGAATTGGGCTGCTATTTATGCTTGTCGAGGTCGCAGGAGGTTCTAACACGTACCAATGGTGACTAATCGAGTTAAAACGACACGAATTCGATCCTACATGAGCTGGAACATCGTGACTAAGGTGCTGGTCGCTTTCAGCGACCATATTTGGGCGGCGGTACGCGCAGGGGGGGGGGGGGGGCTGGGCCTCGGCGACCCGCGAAGCACTTTGCTGCTTTGGTAGTTTTGGTCCCTCAAGTTTATATTTACATTTTAAGCCCCAGATTTCTTCGAAACTGTTATTTTATGCACCAAATCATTATAAAACATGTTTATAAAAGTTTCTAAGGCTCGGGACATGCTCGATGATATACGGATACGTGCGTTTTATAACTTTCAATAAATTGCACTTTTACTCCCTTAACTTTTGTTTTATGTGTTCCACCTTTGTATCCTTCGATGTAACTAATGTTTTAAGTTCAAAATGATATTAGAATACTTTATTAAGATTTATAAGGCTCGGGATACGTTTAACGATGTATGAAATATTTATTTTATATATATTTATTTATATATTATTTGTTAAAAATTGTGAAAAATCATTAAAATTCATTAAAATTCATCATAATTCACCATAATGATTCGTGATATAGAATTCATTAAATATAATGTTATAGAATAATAGAATGAGAATTCTTGGAATGTACGAACTCCCGGTTAATACCGAAATCGCACGAAAACTCGTATTTTTGCTACTTTTGTTTTAAACCTCGAACTTTCACGAAACCTTACATACATTTACTTGTGTGTATGACTAGTATTACCCACAAGTATTATATATGTTTAGAATGCTTAAAGTTTTCCGGTTTTGCACAATTAGCAAAAATAATTGAGTTATGGATCTGATTTGCAATGAATTGAAACATCGAATTTCACGAATATTGTGATTGAATGATTAAATCACAAAATACATGAAATAACAATATAAAATGTGAAATGATTCTTTATTGATTATCAACCAAGATAGAAAACGGGTCGGGTAATTACAGATGGATTAACCGAAGTGTTACACTAGGTTCTAGACTGCGGCTAAATTTTAGCCGCTAAGGACACGTGTAGGTCGCTCATTAGTTTGGTTACCTTGTGGGTCCCATTGAATTTCAAATGATAGAAATGGAGGCTAGAGCGTTGTCTCCTTAGCTGGTAATGCCCATGTGCCCTCTCGAGTCTCTGATTAGTGGAAAATGGATATGATTATAACTTTGTACGTTAAATTTCATTCGTCATTTTAGCAAATTCTCTGGTCAAAGTGGCCATATTGGTGATTTTCTCTTTAATTTATGTTTTATAATATATTTTTTTAATTTTTTTAACATTTTATAGTTGTTTTGTTCGTTTATTATTTATTAATATGTACAAAAACAAGTTTTATTTCTTCTTTCAAAAAGGTATAGTTGAAAAAATATTTATTAAAATCTCTGTTTTATAATAAATGTATTTGAAAAAGTATTTATTAAAATGATCGTTTATTTATTAGTTTCTCACTTCTAATTTCATTCTATTTTTAATTACTTTTTTTAGTTTGCAAATGATTTTCTTTTGTAATTGAACAAAAGCTAATGAAACATGTATAATAATAAAAAACTTTAAAAAATTATAAATATCATGACAGTCTATCAAAAAATATATTTTTTTAAAAACTTAAAAAAATAGTTCTTTTAAATATGACGTTCTATCAAAACAGTTTTTTATTTGTTAGAAACATTTTAGGGGTCCTTTTTTAAGATCTTATTTCAAATTACTTCCCAAACTCAATTACACCAAGACCAAGCTTCTATAAGTTAGCTAATGACACAAATGGTCATTCTTATTATATAAAGGTAATTTGATTATTTTATACTTTAAAAGGGAATACTTTAATCATTTTATACCATTTTAACTAACCAAAATTTTTAACCATTCAATAGTTTACAAACTCAACCGTATCAAGACAGAGCTTCTAAGAGCATTTACAGCAGCTTCTTTATCTTCATCTTTATAATTTACCAATAAAACATATTTAGTTATAAAATCTTAAGACTTTTAAAACACACCTCACATCACAATTTTTATCCTCAAAAATATCATATTTATGTAATGGATTGGTATATTTACCAATCCCTTATAATTATCCCTTAAAATTTGAGGATAAGACTTTATTATAAATATGCTAATGTAGGACAAGAAATAGATATTTCTTATATTTTTCATAAATTTTAAGAATACGATGTATTATAAAGATGCTATTGTGAATGCTCTAATTAAGTTAGATAATGACATAAATAGTCATTCTTATTATAAAAAGGTAATTTAAATATTTTATACCTAAAAAAAAGATATTTTAATCATTTTATACCATTTTATACCATTTTAACTAACCAAAATTTTCACATTCAATATTCAGTAGTGAAGTGAAGAAGTGGATTCCTAGTTTATTACTAAACCCAATTAAAAACTCCATTGTGTGTCACATGCTACTCCACTCCCTTTGTTAAACCTTCTCTCTTTATAAACCCTAATCGCCACTCTCAACGCCAACTGTCCCGCAAACTCCCCTGCTTCCGAAGCCGCCATTAACGATCGAATGGCTCACTTGCAGCAGGTCACCACTTCTTCTTCCAAGCCTCTTATTCACGCTCTAAATCCAGGTAACTCATCTGCTTCATACACACACGCTTATTTCATACAATCGAAGATTTCCGTTAAATCAAGTGATTCCGTTATCCGTTCGATAGATGATGATAGTTTGTTTGTTTGATTATAGAGTGTAAATTAGGAGCTAAATCAAGTGAGTTTCGTGGAGTTGCATTTGTTCATCGTAGCACTAGGAATGTTTCTCAGACCTGTAAAGCTCAAGGTACTTTTAGCTTGTTCATTTCACTTCTATTTCTGCATTTTCTAAATCTGTTTTCAGAATGCGGTTCACTTACTTTGAGCTTTTGCATGCCTGGTCATTTTTGCCTATGAAAGTTCTCATTTTTGCCTTTCTTCTGTTAGTGGATTGTTAGGGTTTTGTTAAAAGTTGGATTGATCATGGGAAATGTAAATTCCAAAGAGGGGAAAAGTTTGTGGGAAATTGTTTTTAAAGTAGAATCTAGGACATATTAAGTGCACCTTAACATGTGTTAATAGAGCATAGAAAGTACAAACTTATGGTACATTTGTGGTACCTAATGTAAGGAATTTGGGTGATGAACAGAAATTCAAGCAGTGATGGCAAGTGATAAGGAAACAGATGCAACAAATGCTATCAAGGGAAGAGGGCTACGTGGTAAATTGAACAAAGTTGTCCTAGCCTATAGTGGTGGATTGGATACCTCAGTAATTGTTCCTTGGCTAAGGTACAATGCTAAAAACTAGATCTGTTCTTCAAGGAAAAAGTTGGGAAATTTTCTTAAATATCTTGAGGCATTTTTTATCTTCTTCTTGCTTCAGAAGGTGCAAAACTACCTTTAAGTAATGACTCTATTTACATGTACATTAGGTTTCGTCATATTGCTTATTGGTAGAGCATACAGATTTTTACAACAATGTGTGAACTCATGCAAATTGCCATTTTAGGTGGGTTTGGAGGGATGGCAATGAAACCTGAACCCAATGGGAGTACGGAGTACCCAAAACCCGAAGCGCATGGGACGAGTATGGGGTTGGGTAATCGGGTATGGGATTTGGTGATATATCCATTTACTCGACCTGATTACCCGATAACATATACCCATTTACCCGATTATATACCCGTCATGATTTTCATTGTTTTATTGATTTATTTTAAGTGTATATCGCATGATTTCATCTTTTATTGTTATGTGTAGTACTTAGTTATTTGTAAAAAGAATTGATTTATATATTTTATTAAATTTATATATGTTTAGTTATTTGAGATATTTTATGGTGCTTATGATCCATATAAATAATTAATAGCTACCTGATAGATACTGGCGGGTATGTCCGATACCCGGCGGTTTTGGGCCGGGTATGAGACATATTATTATAACTGGATATGGGGTTGGGATTACTCAGACTAGGGGTGAGCAAACTGAAAAACCCGGCCTATGCCCGGCCCGGCCCGAAACCCGAAATTGAACAAAACCGAAGACCGATACCCGGACCGCAGGTGTGAGATCAGGCTTCGGTCTTATCGACGATCGGGTATTCGGTCCCTACTAAAAGCCCGAGCCCGATGTTTGTGTCTTTGTCATTAACTCTAGTATTTCAATATATATCATTCATCCACGTTTGCAGTGTTTGGTCGTAGTTGATATTGGTTTAAATTTTACATAAACTATATCACAATATTTTTTTTCTTTTCGAAGAACAGAAAGCACATTTTTGCATCAGAAAATTGTGGCCATAATTATCACATGTCTTTAAAAAACTATATATACTTTTCTCATAAAAAAATGGTATGTTGACCTTTAAAAGTCAAATTTTGATTATTGTGAGTCTTGTGACTATCATATAAGACAGTGTAGAATAAAAGTCATGTACCTTAGAATAAGATTAGAATTTAAGCTCTGATTACACAAATACTTGCTCAAATATAGGTCCTTCTCTACAAAACTAAACATATATAGCACAACTCAAACATCACATATATACTAACTAAGAGGTAAATAGATTTTTATTTAAACTTGGATTGCCTTTCAGGGTCAAAAGTCAAAACTAATTTCTTCTTTTGGACTGTATATTAACATAAGTCAAGTTATATGAATACTAGAAAATTCAAACTGTGTTATATAAGGCTTATAATGAAGTAAAATATAACATACGAATGCGACCAGGCTTAATTTTCGGCATTGGTTGGGGCTATTGATGAAACAGCCTAACTATTTATTTTTTCTTCGGGTATAAAATTGGGCCGGGTTTTTAGGCTTCTTTTCGGGTTAAGCCCGGGCCCGAGCCCCTAACTCAGACCGTCCCAAACACTTTGGACTTTGGTGTTTGATTCATAGATTTTCCATGCTCATTGTTTTGACCCTAAGAAGTTATATATCTATTTGGCTTCTGGTTTTGCTTCAGATGATGAACATAATGCTTTACTTCAGTTAGTTGTTTTTATACATTTATTGACCTATGTTGCTATAACTTTTTAGTGCATCTGAGATACTAAATTTGCCTTTAATTGTTGCAGGGAGAATTATGGCTGTGAGGTTGTTTGCTTTACTGCAGATGTTGGTCAAGTAAGTTCTCTAGTCTATATGGTATTCAGTTGGGGTGATTGGCTTTTGAACCATCATATATGGCCTCTAATTGCAAGCAAACCATCATTCTTTCTATTAATGCCCAAAAAGTTACTCTTCTTCTAGAAGCACCAGAAATCACTAGTTTTTACAGGCACCCAAAAAGTTACTATTTTTTTTTCTTTTATAAAAGCGCCTAAAGTTTGGCCTTTTTGTAAGAACGATGGTTATTGTAAAGAATTCTAAACAGTGAGTTCTTTCAAGATTTGTGGAGGATTTTCTGTGTATGATTTACTGGTGATACACCTATATAAATGCTACCTACTAATTGACTAAGTCAGCAATATTTACAAGTGAACCTCTAAATAATACATTGCCAGCTCGACTCTTAACAGATCTATAATAATTGGAAAATTTGTGATTTCTATGCCGTCCTTTTAGTTGATCATGCTGATCTTATTTTCTGTTCACATCAATAACTTAAGAATGTGCTAGCGATGGTTCCAATATGATTATATGGTTTGACTCCTGCTACTTATTCTAACCTTCCTTTTTGTTGTTTGATTTTTAGGGAATCTCGGAATTAGAAGGTCTGGAAGCAAAGGCTAAAGCGAGTGGAGCCTGCCAGTTGGTGGTCAAAGATTTGACGGAAGAATTTGTGAAGGATTATGTATACCCTTGTTTGAGGGCTGGGGCAGTATACGAAAGAAAGTACTTATTGGGTACCTCAATGGCCCGGCCTGTTATTGCAAAGGTGAAGTCTAAATGAATATTAATATAATAGACAGTCACCATTAATTTTCTGAAGAAGTTGTAGTTATATGAGTAACAACTAACATGTAAATAATCTCTTTATTATCCTTAGGGTAAGGTTTTCTTTCCTATAAATTGACTAGAAAAAATGTAAATATCTCCCAATTGTTACTCATCTTTTCATCTAAGTAGTTCTTTTCACCTATTGCTAAATAAGAAAATATTGTGGACCCATGCTAAGCTTTTCTAATTATGAGCATGGGCAAATAGGTAACTGTCACCTGAAAGATTTTAGAACATGGAAGTACAAGAGACCTATTTGTTTAGCAAATAGTATTGAATGACTTCTATCCATGTCCCTATATTCCTTGAAATTCTTATGGTCTAATAAATAGTAACTCGAGGTGACAATCTTGAGTGTTTTTTCACCCATTTACTTGCAAATTTGCTGATGCTGATGTGTGTTTTGTTTACAACTCATATGGGCCTGAACGGTTGAAGTTTGCCCAAACTCTTTTTTAATTGGTACCCTTGTAACTCGTTTTATTCTAAGATTTTGATTTTTATAGTAATGATGATGTTTTTGACTTTTCATAATCATAGTTAACGCATTGGTTACATATAAGTATTTTTAAAAAATACAAAAAGATGTTAGCAGGTCAACCCAACCAGGCCTGACCTCTTTCTTTCCAAGCCTATTTTGACAAATCCTCTTTGAATCACCCATATTGCCAGTTATAATGCTAACCACCCCCTGATGCTTATCCTTTCAGGCAATGGTGGATGTGGCGAAAGAAGTTGGAGCAGATGCTGTTGCCCATGGATGCACAGGAAAGGGAAATGATCAGGCATGATTGAATTTAGCTTTACAACATTTAATGGCCAGATTTTTGCAATATAAGTGTGATTAATGTTTTATATTTTTGTAGGTGCGCTTTGAGCTTACGTTCTTTTCTCTTAATCCTGATCTTCAAGTTGTGGCTCCTTGGAGGGAATGGGATATAACAGGGAGGGAAGATGCTATTGAATATGCCAAAAAACACAATGTTCCTGTCCCAGTGACAAAGAAATCCATCTATAGCAGAGATAGAAACTTGTGGCATCTCAGTCATGAGGTATGTTTTCCTTCATTACTTAAGAGTTGCAATTAACCTATTTATTTATGAAGGTTGACTTGGGTCTTGCTTATCTCAAATTGGTCAAATAAAATAAATTAGCTAAGAATGGATGGTGTTGAAAATCACCCAAAGTCATATTGTAATAATATTTATCATATCACTTGTTTGTGAAAAACTTGAAAGCTGGATGAAATTATCCGTGGGTTGACCCGACCCACCCAATCACCCATTGCCTGTGTTGTCCTTTACTTAACAATGTCCATTTCAACATGAACATGTTTTGGCCCATTACCCAACCCACTCATCTTGGCACCTCTACTGTAGATTCAAAGGCTTGTTTATGGCAAACAATATTACTTGTGAGGTATTTTTCTTAATCATTTTTTGTGTGTGGTTTTGAAGGGAGATATCTTGGAAGACCCTGCAAATGAACCCAAGAAGGATATGTACATGATGTCTGTTGACCCAGAAGACGCACCTAACAAACCTGAGTAAGTTCTACATTTGCTATACTATATTATATTCCTTGCGTCAATAAAGATTTCAACTTAGTCATCATGTTAGAAAACCATTACTACTATAGGTGTCACTTTTGACCCATCTACTTACGAATGGACTAATTTGGGTTATTCCGTATATCTCTGGTGGGTGAGGGTGAAATAGGTAAATGTTAAAGCTAACTACAATGAAAACGGCTCACACGGGTCAAAAGTCACCCACACACTGTACTTTTAGTGCATAATATCTCGTTAATTACTTTATTAAAATATAGATTTTTAATCTTATATTAAGATATTATAATCATGTTTGACAAAAATTAAGGTGGCTGCTTTTTATGCCCCAAAACAAGTCTTTTGAGTTTCGATCCGAACCCGACCCATCTTGCCACATCAACACATTGTCACATTCTTGAATAACTTTCTCATCTTTTAAATATTTGTACACCAGGTACCTTGAAATTGGTATCGTTTCCGGGATCCCAGTTTCCATAAACGGGAAGGAACTCTCCCCTGCATCTCTTCTAGCCGAGCTAAATGACATTGGTGGCCGCCATGGAATTGGTCGCATCGATATGGTTGAAAACCGTCTAGTTGGAATGAAAAGCCGTGGAGTCTACGAGACTCCTGGCGGGACCATCTTGGCCGCTGCGTGCCGTGAACTCGAGTCACTAACCCTTGATAGAGAAGCCATCCAGTTCAAAGACATGATGGCCCTTAAGTATGCTGAACTAGTATACGCAGGCCGGTGGTTTGACCCACTCCGTGAGTCCATGGACTCGTTCATGGAGAATATCACGAAAACCACCACCGGTTCAGTGACCCTTAAGCTGTACAAGGGTTCGGTGATCGTGGCTAGTCGGAAGAGCCCGTATAGTCTATATCGGGAGGATATTTCGTCTTTTGAAAGTGGACAGATATATGATCAGGCTGATGCTGCTGGGTTCATAAGGTTGTATGGGTTGCCTATGAGGGTTAGAGCCATGCTTGAAAAGGAGAAAGGTAAGATGTGATTATTGATTGATTAGGGTCTCTTGTTTTAGTTGTGGTTCTTGAATTGAGCAACTTTATGGGGTTTTAACATTGAATAAGTATCAACTCGTGGGTTTACTCAATTTCATTTACTATTGTTAAATATTTCTGTTATATTTTTAGTATTTCTTTGTATGTAACCAATGTTTTTGTCACTTAGGATTGCTTTATCCTTAGCAACAATGACCACTAAAAAATTTAATCTGAGTCTATCAGGATATGTTTTTTAGATACTCTCTAAATACTAAAGCCTACTAGGTCCTTAACAAATCCACTATGGTTGTGAAAGAATTCATCAATGTATCATTTGATAACACATCTAAATCAAAGTCACCTCACTTAATTGTTAATAATGATGCAAGGAGGATGCATAGAAGATTATTGAAGATCAAAGTAATCCTGTTGAAGAAACTCCTCTCAAAGAGGAAGATCAAATCATCCAATATCTACAAATAAACAAATATAAGATATAAGAAATAGGAAGAAGATCAATGGAAAACCCATTATTTCTTAGAAAACTTGGAAAACCTCTCTCCACCAATCATATAATTTCCTTTAATTGTTTATTTTTATTTTAATGAAAGGGTAATAAGGTAACTTTAGTTTTTCTATTTTAGTAAAGTATTTTTAAAAATTAATGAGATTAACTACTAATTTGAGATTTTGTAGGGATTTTTCATTATCATATATCTAGAATTCGTAAATCACTGATTAAAAACCCTAATTCCCATGTTTTTTTTTTCACGTCGTTCATCACCATCACGTCGTTCATCACCACCCATCTCCATTGACATGCAAGATCAAGTTCAGAAAGGTAAAAATCAAGACCGCGAATCAATTGATGGTGTCGAATCATTCAATCCAGTATCTAATCCATCCTTTTTAATCAAGAACATGAATCCGGCAACTGTAGTCGCGAGGTGAGAACTCTCCTGTTCCATAATTACGTAACTTGTTTTCCTTCCGTTCGAACCACGATCCACTCATGCATGTCTCAGTTTTGATCATTATATACAGATTTGAAGATGGGAGATGTTTATCTGGGTTATAATTTCGTCCAGTTTGGTGTTTTTTTATATATTGTTTATAGTTGTTACAGCGGTGTAACAACGACTTTGAAGAACAAAGAAGATGATGATGTACACGAAGACGTTAATGAAGATAACGACGATGCACAAGAAGAAGACATGTTACATTGGTGTAACCAAGATAATTCAAGTCTTCATCTATTATATTATATTATGTTACTTACGCTTGTGTAATCAGAAGTTTTCAAGTTCTAATTATGAAGTTATGAATTCATTACACTGATGTAACCAATTTTGTTTAAAAATGATGTAACTTTAGTCTTCAACATGTGATTACACTGGTGTAATATAGGTTGTATCTCATCTACATCTCAATTGGAAAATGGTTACATAAGTGTAACTTTAAAACTGTGATTACACTGATGTAACAAATTTTTTGTAACTTTAGTCTTCAACATGTGATTACACTGGTGTAACAAATTTTGTTTCATCTCAACTTCTCATAACAATGATGACGATAGTAAAGATAATAATGAACGGGTGATACACTGGTGTAACAAAACTTGTTTCATCTCAACTTCTCGTCATAACAGTGACGTTTTTTTCTTCTTCAAAAATATACCTGAAATTATTGTTACACCTATGTAACAACAGTGACGAGAGTAATGAACTTATGATAAACGTTTCATTTCTATAAAGTCTGTTTGAAGCTTTTCTATAACTTGGTATGAAAATTTAAAATTAAATGAGAGATAGAGATAGTGAGGGAGAGAGAAAATGAGAGATTTTAGGAAATAGGAGATTGGAGAGGGAAAACTAATTAAAACATTAATTAATATAATTATGATTTGTCTATTATGACCTTCATTAAAAAATACATTTTACAATCTTGCCCTCTTCATTTAATTGTTGATTTTTATTTTAATGAAAGGGTAATAAGGTAACTTTAACATTTCTATTTTAGTAAAGAATTTTAAAAATTAATGAGGATAACTAATTTGAATTTTTTGTGGGGCTTTCCATTATCATAATTAAAAAAATTCGAAAATCTCTAAACCCTAGTCCCACGTTTTTTTTATGAACGTCGTTCTTTTTTTTCTTCATGTCGTTCTACTACATATTCATCACGTTCTTTTTTTCACATTCACAAACTCTATTGCCATGCAAGATCAAGTTAAAGAAGGTAAAAATCAAGATTGCGCATCAATTGATGATGTCAAATCATCTTCATCACGTTCATCTTCATTACAATCATCATGCACAATCAAGTTCAAGAAAAAAAAACCTCCTTTTCAGTGTTAGTTTGTTACGGTAATGTAAGAAATAACATTGTAACTTGAGTATTGTTACAATACTGTAACATAATTTTCTGTTTCGTAACTGATAATATGATAATAGTTACAATGTTACAATACTGTAAAATATTTTTATTGTTCCGTAACTGATAATATGCTAATAGTATCAATATTGTTACAATACTGTAACTTTTTTTTCTGTTTCATAACTTCAGTACAGTGTTACAATACTGTAACATATTTTATTGTTTCATAACTGATATTCTGATAATATGCTGATCCTATAACATATTTTATTGTTCCATAACTTTTTTTTCAGTCTCATTTTACAAGACGCTTGGCCATTCCTTACGGATTTTAAGAAAACACTACACGGAATATTCATCACTACCATATGGTACTTGTGGAAAGTAAGGAACAACAAGATATTCAACGACCAAAATGTGGGGATTATGAACATCCTTGGGGAAATTAAGTCTCTCTCGTTCTTATGGATTTCGAATAGGAACAAGCGGTGCAGTTTGAATTAGCAATCTTGGTGTAATTTCCCTCTTCCTTTAATGTAATTATAGCAACTTGCTAGTTTTTTCTTAATAAACTTTTGCTTGTTGTTCAAAAAAAAAAAAATAGTAAGACTGAACATTTTGAGTTTGTACCATCCCTACAACAACATCATAGTCACTAATGAAAAATCATCTCATTTACATCATGCTTACATAGTAAAAACAATATAACATTTACAAATACTAACAAGCCTGTAATCATCATCATTATAACAATCTGCTAAAACACAACACCCCTGTAACAATTGTTATACATTACAAAATTGTAACCCATCCTTATATCTCCTTCATCTACTGAAAGTAAAACCCCCTTTCATCACTGTAATTGTTTACAAAAAATTACATCACTGTAAGAAAATCAATAACATCCAGTATTGATCAATACATTAAACTTATAGACTAAAACACTCTTTCATCATTGTAATTGACCGAATGTACGGTTTCCTTAAAAAAGTTTCTGTAAAAAAAAACATTATAACTGCACATATTCTAGGTTTTCTATATAAAAACGGACCGAAAGTAGGAGATAGAAAAAGATGTAATAAAAAAATCATCTAGGGTTTACTAAAAAAGAGGAAGATCGATGAAGATGTAACAAGATGAATATTTCAAATGATGGAAGATCAATGAAGATGTAAACAACATAAAGAAGATCGATGAAGATGTAAACAAGATTAAGTAGAAAATTTTGAACCTTTAACAAGATGAAGAAGATCAATACCAAATGTTTCTGTGTCAAGAATCCGCAATATCTCTGTAACAAAATGCAGAATGATGATCAAGAAATGCCTCTGTCCCCTTGAAATGGAATTTCTTTGAAGAAAAACCCTAGATTTCTTCTATCGCCGCTGTAACTTTTTATTTGGGTGAGGATTTTATCTCATTCGGTCAGTGATATTAACCAAAAAAAAAAGAACATTAAATCTGCAACAATTTTGATTTGAGAGAGAAGTAGCGTGTAATCAGGGATTCAAGCTTTTGGTGGTTCAATTTACATGTGTACCAAATTACCGTATTACCCATCATTAATTAAAAAAGGTCACACCTATTTATAATCTTACCATTGACTAATCTAAGCCATTGATTTTCTAATCAAGGGTTAAAAATTGGTTTTCCAAGTTTTCCAAAATGGATGGGTTTCTTGTTTTAGTTGTGGTTCTTGAATTGAGCAACTTTATGGGGTTTTAACATTGAATAAGTATCAACTCGTGGGTTTACTCAATTTCATTTACTATTGTTAAATATTTCTGTTATATTTTTAGTATTTCTTTGTATGTAACCAATGTTTTTGTCACTTAGGATTGCTTTATCCTTAGCAACAATGACCACTAAAAAATTTAATCTGAGTCTATCAGGATATGTTTTTTAGATACTCTCTAAATACTAAAGCCTACTAGGTCCTTAACAAATCCACTATGGTTGTGAAAGAATTCATCAATGTATCATTTGATAACACATCTAAATCAAAGTCACCTCACTTAATTGTTAATAATGATGCAAGGAGGATGCATAGAAGATTATTGAAGATCAAAGTAATCCTGTTGAAGAAACTCCTCTCAAAGAGGAAGATCAAATCATCCAATATCTACAAATAAACAAATATAAGATATAAGAAATAAACAAATATAAGATATAAGGTAAGAACTATAAAAAGTAAGATGATTAAATGAACAAATTATTGAGAAAATGACACCCAAACAAATGTCGTTGTATTACCCAATATAATTCCGTTCTTGTATATCTTCCTTTCAGTGTCATAATATACACAGATTCTACAAAAAAAAAGTTGGGAGTTAGCTTTAACGGGGCAAAAGGGTATGTTAAACTGGGTCATAATGGTCGGTTAGAATAACATAAATGATATGAGTTTAAATCGCATAAAATGATGACATTAGAATAAGAATAGTAAGAATAATTTATAAAATGCTAACATCAACAACACTTTCTACACAATGTTTCTTAGTTTAGTGATATCTTGTTTATCTCAATAAAAATGATATACGTT
>JBCNJP010000010.1:107399671-107497765 GCA_039602395.1 Deinandra increscens subsp. villosa | reverse complement strand
AGATAATCAGGTTGTCATTGTTATTTAGGATGAATGCTGATAAATTTTTTGTGATATGATGTTTGTGTAATTTAAAATTCTGGACTGAAACTGAGCCGAAATTGATAAAAGTTGGTTGTTAGGAACGAGGACTAAACTAGGTAAATGACTTCACAGGATTGACGGGTCGGTCCGAGTTGGGTACTTGAGTTTCACATCCAGACCTGAAACTTGCTCACCCCTAACTACATAGGTGCTTTCAAGTGGTTAAATAGAAAAACCAACAAAAGCTCGATTCAAGCATATGGCCTCTCTACATTGGTTTCAACATAAAAGGATCTCAATCAAGAAAGCAAAAATACAAACAATATTAAATGACATAAATAAAATATAGTACAAGATATGCACAAGATTGATGTGTATTATTTATAAAAGGGTGTTTTACATAGAATCCACCATGACCTGGAAAGAAAAAGAAAAAGGAAGAAGAAAGGTATGCAAAAGATGGTTATAAATTTTATTTCTTGTGTCAAATAAATTAACCAAAAAACATGGGGGTCTTGAAAATTGCTACAAGATACAAGACAAAAGCCCTAACCAAGGAAGGCTGCCTTATGCCAACCATATCACAAGACAAGAAGATACAAAATTCAAAAAAATTAATAATAATAAATAAGAAAAATATAAATTAAAAGAAAATAGAAAAAGAGCCTATACTTGTTCATTGTACAAACATGTCATGATGATGACTTTCCATTTGCTGCCATCTCTTACATGAAGTAGCTCAGAGCCTTCTTTCTTCTAGAACCTCCCTCTCCATAAAGCTCATTCCATTGCACAAGCTCATTCATGTTTACAGACTCAGAGGAAACACTTGCACAAACCTATCATAAAAAACCTACTATATTATTTTATTTTAAAAAATAAATATTGTTTCAAAATCATGTGACCTGATAAAGTATAAACAATTTGAAAATCTTGATATAAAGTGTTTCGGTTCAACCCAAACTACTTTGATCCGTACCAAATAAATTGGTTCGGTACACAATCTTTCCTTTGTTCTGTCTTATTTTAAAGCTCATTTCAGAACTATGGCCGGAGGTGGCAGTTTTGATCTATTTATATACACAAGAGGCAATTGCATATTTCCCCTCTAAACTTGTAAAATTGCATATTTCCCCAAATCATGCTTAAAGAGTATTGTACATCATGCATTGAAAACTTACATTTCGGGAAAATATGCAATTTTGCTCCAAATGAAAGAGATATATGCAATTCCCCCAACGTGTCAAAATGGTGTATTTTTAGTACAGGTTAAAGTTGGGTCTGGGTTGGCTAACCATCAGACGCTTAGTTCTTTATTTTTTGTGATTTTTATAAATAATGTTATTAACTGTATTAGTACATTTAAGACTATTAACCTCATCCCATTTGACCCGTTCCCCTTCTGGTTAAAACTTTCTTAGCTTAACCTACGTTGGGAGAATTACATATAATTGCATATTTCCCCAAAACACATACTCTTTAAGCATGATTTGAGGAATATGCAATTTTACAAGTTTGGAGGGGGAAATACTCTTTAAGCTCGTTTAGGCTCGGCTCGTTCAAGTTTTTTACCGATCCGATCTCAAGTCGATCACGAGTCAGCTTGACTCATTTACACCGGTCCCAAATATATGATAATCCATATAGTTTTCTTAAAATATGCACGCTGGGTGTTAAAATTTTCATGTGCCAGGAGTGTGTGTTCTTAACCTGTTCATGAGCAAATTTAAAGTCATCCAAGTTTAAAGGCCGGATATCAGAACTTTCACTTAGAGAGGGAGCAGGTTTGCCACTTGCTATAGCCGCATCACGTTCCTGCCATCAGATAAAAAAAAATTAAAAGTGGCTTCACAACAAAAATAGCACACATTTTCACACAAACAGTCAATGATTAAGATTTAGAAAACATAATTTGCATCTCGTAGAAATTGTACGTCCACCCTCACACAACCACTGCGATAAAATCTAACAAATAACTTTACAGCTTTACTCATCAGTTTGTTTTTGCTTGTTGCATACTGAAGACCGGCATTTTGAGATAAAATTGAAGGTGGCAAAATGGGTAGGTTGTCGGTCAGGTTGGGTAATGAGTCAAAACAGGCAATTTAGATGCAGGTTTGGTTGACCATACATACTTTTGTCCAAATATTTAAATTTTGTTACAATCAACATGTCAACTAAAATCACATACATGTATTATTTCTATAATAATCTAATTTCTTAATTTTGGAAGGTTTATGCATTAAAATACTTTCGACCCATTTTCTTAACATTTTTTATAAAAATATTACCTAGTTGGCCCGTTAGAGATGTAACACAACCTGAACCGATTAATTCATAATAAATCCTGTTGAAAGTGACACATCTATGCAACATTCATACCTTTTTTTCCTTCTCTATGATCTCTCTAATTGGGCGATGTGCAGCGGTTACACATAAATTCTGCAATGTAGAATATCAGAGACATAAGACGTCACTTTTAGCATTTCACATCATTCTAGATTACAAAAAAGAAAAAAAAGAAGAAAATTAAACCTTAAGATCGCTTCCAGAATATCCCTCGGTCATGTTTGCCACTGCATCCAAATCCATATCAGGAGACAAATCCTCTTTTGCTAGAATAACCTTTAAAATCTTTGCTCTATTAGGAGCATCTGGTAGATTCACCATCAACCTTCAAAAAGAAAACCATAAAAAGACTAATCATACAAATGGTTCAACCGTTTAAAATTAAAATAAAAAGTTAGCCAAACAGACTACTAATGAAATAATACAAATTCCGTAATCATATTGGACACTAATTATGCATAATAAAATTTAAACAAAAACGTGTTTTTAGTCAACCCAACCCTACCATGCAGGTTTTGAACTGTGAAAACTACCCTTTTTCAGCCGAACCAGTTTTCACCCGTTACCTGACCCTCCCATGCAGAATTTGGGGCATATTTTACCTGCGGGGAAGCCTTCTAATCACAGCCTCATCAAGATCATATGGCCTGTTTGTGGCTGCAAGAACAAGTACTCGCTCTGTATCTTTTGTGCGAAGACCATCCCAATTCACCATGAATTCATTTTTCATTTTACGCATAGCTTCATGTTCTCCAGGATTCTCCCTCCTACCCAACATGCTATCCACCTTGTAATATAAATGAAAGTATGCTTTAGCAATTAGCTTATTCAATGTAATATTGAAATAGAATAAACTTAATAATCATACTTCGTCCACGAAGACAACACTGGGAGAAATTTTGCTAGCCAGTGTAAACACAGCCTTGACATACTTCTCACCCTCACCAAACCACTGAGTAAGAGACAAAGGAATAAGTAAGCAAAAGCTTTGTTTAAGAAGTAACTTTAAAAAATTAAAAAAGTTAGAAAAAAAATAAAGGCATTAGATAACGGGTTCAGGTAACGATGGGTCTTTTTTACTATGTTCGTAAAAACCTTTTTGTT
Source organism: Deinandra increscens subsp. villosa (assembly GCA_039602395.1). Classification (NCBI taxonomy): domain Eukaryota; kingdom Viridiplantae; phylum Streptophyta; class Magnoliopsida; order Asterales; family Asteraceae; genus Deinandra; species Deinandra increscens. The sequence goes on along the minus strand of JBCNJP010000010.1, from coordinate 107,494,288 downwards.
CATTTCTTAGACAATATATAAATAAAATATGTGTTTGAAGTGCTCGTTAGATAAAAAATTTGATTTGGCTCGTTTGATCTAAAAAACAACCCAGATGAACCCATCCGTAAGCAAATGGGTCAACATTGGCCTATAAATTCAACTTATCAGCAAAGCAAACATTTGTAAAAAATGACCTTTGATGTGATGCTTGACATAGATATATTTATAAAGTTAGCACCAGCTTCAGTAGCCACAGCTTTAGCCAGCATAGTCTTTCCAGTTCCAGGAGGACCAAACAAAAGAATGCCCTTGCATGGCTGTAATTTGAAAACTAACATCAGAACTCAATTTTGCTCCAGATACATATTCAAGTTTAGACATTTATAGCCATGTCAGATCGGTATGCATATAAACAAAAAATGAAACCAAAAAGTAAATGGGCCTGGAGACAAATAGAAAAGACGAAGACATTGAACAGCAAAAGGTAGATAGGTGTAAAATAAAACAATAAATAAACAGGAGTTGCTAAGCCATTACCTTTAACTTCCTACAACTAGGGCTGGTAAAATGAACGGGTCAGCAGGTTGTGTAATGGATCAAAACAGCACAGGTAGGGTAAGGTTGTGGTTCCCCGCAAGTGTTTTTGTTATATTTTGTCTACTTGTTTCATAAACAATCAATGTGTGTTAATTAGAATTTTAAAACTATATTATAACAAATAATCTGATTTTTGTTCTATTAGCAACTTAGAAAGTTTTATACAATGGAATACAGTTTGGATGACTTTCAACCTGAACGACCTGTTTCCCCTTCAGTTGAATAATTTAGCATTAAAAATTTGACCCGTTAAAGAAACATAACCCAAACTAACACATTTGTATATAAACTAAAAAATTTATAGGAATTGTTAAATGATGAAATTTATAAGAAAAACAAAAAACCAAAAGGAGTGAAAACCTTGGTTAATTGCCCTTTACAGAAAAGTTCAGGTCTTTGTAGAGGGAGCATAACCAACTCCTTTAATGTATCCTTGACCTTTTCCAGTGCCCCAATATCATCAAATGTTACTCCAATGTCACTAGGAGGTATGACATCTGCCAGAAGTCTTTTCTCAAATTCATTTTCAGTCACAACATCCTATAATTGTATATGTTATATCAGCAAAAGTTTGGTATGATTCTATGATAACATTTTGGTATGCAACAATCAACAAACATAAATCACTAAAATTACCTTGAGAGACTTCTTCAAGCTCTTGGACTCATTTTGTATTGAATGGAGAATATCAATACCATACTGTATACTGCCAGGTGGAAATGTTAATAAGTCCATAGTTACGCACTCGAAACTCCCCAACTAAAAACAAAAAAAAAATGGAAACAACAAAGAACCAAGACAGATGAGTTTTTAATTTCAAATACCTCTCATTTGAAAGACCAAGCCTTGCATCTGGATCGGCTTGAGCATGTTGCATTAGATGATGGCTTAAAGCCCATCCGACAACTTTCTCAGCGCCTGCAATTAGCCAAAACATTTAATTAGTTTGAATAATAATTTCTCTTGTGATGATCCATTTGAAATTATCCAGAAAAATCCCTTGCATGTAATATATGTTATGTAATAGACGAAAGAAGACTCAGCCTACCTTCGTTGGTAAGCAACTGATCCTTGATGCACAATGTTTCTAACCCATTACATTCTAATCCAGTCCGGTTAAGGACCTGCATAGCAATTTTTATATCAATGTCCATAAAAATTCAATGATAATTACAATTTTACAGCTTTTCTGAGATATCCCACAAAAATTACATCAACTGCCTTGTGTTATGTCCCACAAAGTTGGAACACGTCCTCATTAAACCTAATTGACCATAGGTATCAATAAGAAATAGTCGGCTCGTTTTAGCTGAACTTCTCTTCTATAACTAATTTCTCAAAGCAGATAAACTATATAATATGCAACTGGCAAAATTAAACCTACACAGATTTTATTTTTTTTTTTGAACAGCAAAGAGATTTATTAAAAAAATCACCACTAGCAAGATACTAGTGGAGAAGCATTACAAGAGAGGGAAAGCAAAAATACAATAAATTATAGCGAATACAACGGATCACGTTTCCAAAAACTATGAGACTTCAACTATGATATAAAGTATGAGAGAAAAGGTGATTAATTTATAGCTTGAAACAATGGAACATATAATGTAACATAGTAAATGACTGGTAAGAACTTGCTTACATTACGTAGATTATTAAGATTTCCCTTCATCTTTAAAGTTTCAGCATCTTGATCCAAATGTTGTTTCCAACTAGCTAGAAGACTCTCATCCTGCAGAAGCTCACAAATTCAAAACAAAAATCACGAGACAAGAACACAACTAGGATAGGACACAAACCTGAGGAATGTGAATGGCCACTTTATTCGGAAAAAGTCTTGTTAAAAGCTTAGTTGCCTTAGGAACTTCCTTCCCCCTTTCATGTAATCTTCCAATATCCTGAAAATGTAGAATTCAGTTTCCAAAATTTTAAAACAAACTGAAAAACAAATAATAGTTCTTTAATTTTCACTGCGTTTGCTTTTAGTGCAACTTTCCTAGTTTAATCTTTGTTACAAAACCTAAAGATGCAAATCAAGAGATTGACTCTGAATTATTTTTGGAAAGATATCAATACCCCTGATAAAGGAAAGAGATGATGCATAGAATCACTCACATATTCTTCCGAATTATATGTATCCGCGAGGAGACTCATTTGGAAAAAGCGATAGGCGATTAGGCGTAGATATATCCCATAACAAAAGGAAAGATCCCTCTAATGACTTATCCGGGAATTTTTATAGTAAATGGAATCTATAGGATTGTGATCAATCAAATTTTGCAAAGTCCAAGTTTTTATTACGGATCAGAATTATATGATAACGGAATTTAGGTCTATACCGGCAACATAATATCAGATTGGGGAGGAAGATTAGAATTAGGAACTGATAGAAAAGCAAGGACATGGGTTCGTGTGAGCAGACAAAAAAAAAAAAAAAATATCTATTATAGTTCTATTATCAGCAATGGGTTTGAATATAAGAGAAATTCTAGAGAATGTTTGCTATCCTAAACTATTTTAGTCTTTTCTGAATGGTTATAAAAATCTATGCACCAATAGTGTTGTGTGTTCCTACTCTCACCCTCGTGAAAAGGGAGACCACCTAATTATACACCTTGGCGCCATTGGTCTATAGACTACCAGCCCTTCGGTTGTTCGTACAATAAATACTTGCCAACAACTATAAAAGGTGGCTTCTATGGGGTATAACTAAAAAGAACGTGGCATTCATGCAGCATTCATGCAGTGCTACCAATATTTCCATAATGTTCTATTAGGTTTCCGTTATGCTTGGCACAAATTTAATGATAACACACAATGTTATGCTTGGCCCAAATTTAATAATAACACACGATGTTATGCTTGGCCCAAATTTAATAATAACACAAGATCAAAAGCGACATTTTCTAGGAAACTATCCCAAGACTCTTTTCCCTCTTTGTTGATCAGATTAACACCAAACTACAACCCTTAAATTCTATTTATATTAGACTACACCTTGCTATATAAGAAACCTAATTAGACTCAAATTAGGAAAATAAATCAAGTCAAATACTTGCTCCTAAAATAACTCAACCTATAAATTTTAACAATTATCTCCTATAACTTAAACAGTTAATCAGGATTTATCCCTCCCACAACTTTATTCTTAACCCTTTAACTTTCTCGATTCTACAATTCATCCATTTCACATATAAATCTTGGTTTTTTGTACCACCTAGATCTCGAATCCCCAACAAGACATGTCGCAACTTTAATGCTCGATTCACATCCTTCACATAAAAATCAAGATTAACTTACAATCTCCCCTTCAATCTTGATTTTTTGTAGCACCTAGATCTTGAAACCCCATCAAGACTCGTAGCTTGTCAACTTTAACATCCTCGTTTTCTTGCTTTCACATCCTTCCTTTCAGTCCACTTCTCGGTCAAGTAGACCATTGTCTTCAACAGACTCACTTAATCTTGGCAGCCCTATCTCCATCATGATAATCACAACACAACCATGATCTTCATACTATTCTTCCTTTTTTATTTTATCACACATTAGCCTAATAAATCTTATGTTCCCTTTTTTCTATTTGCTGATTTGCACAACAATCTCCTTTTTTGTCCGATCAACACACTTGTTATCTCCCACTTTTCTTTTCCACACCACACAAATATACAATTCCGATTGCCCTAAGGTATTTGGCTACCACACAAGTTCTTGATCCGATTGACTCCACATAGAATACCACAACGCAAGTTTTCTTCCACAAAGGTCTTACTCATTTAATCCACCTAGATTTAAACCCCACAGGTTTCTCGTTCCTTTACACAGGTGTTGTGATCCACATAGGTTTGTGCACACCTTCTTCCTTCTTCATATTCGCCCCACGTAGGTCATAATTAGGTGAGTCAGACTCAATTGCTTACGAGTTCTTCTCCATGCAGGAATCTGTCTTCGGCTTCCAGGGTATGAGCTTATGCAAGCTCTGATATAAATTGTTGTCCTAGATTCAATAATGACACACGAACAGAACCGATATTTTGGGGAACCTATCCTAAGACTCTTTTCTTTCTTTACTGATCAAACTCACACCTAAATACAATAACCCTTACCTCTATTTAAAATAAACTAAATCTTGCTAAACAAGAAACCTAATTACACTTCAACTAGAAAACTTAATTAACTCAAATACTTACTCCTAAAATAGCTCAACCTATTAATTCTAACAATCATCTCCTACCACTTAAAACAATTAATCAAGATTTATCTTTCCCACAACTTCGATCTTTAATTCTTTAACTTTCTCGGTTCTACAATTCAACCCTTTCATATATAAATCAAGATCAACTTCCAACGTTCCTCCACTTAATCTTGATTTTTTTGCACCACCTAAATCTCAAATTCCCAATAAGGCTTTTAGGTTGTAGCTCTTTAACTTTAAACCTTGATTTCTTGCTCTCACATCCTTTCTTTTGGTCCTCCTTTTTGTTTACTTCTTTCCCTTGTTTTTTTTTCTTTTTTCTATGCTAATTCACACAACTCTCCTTTTTCCTTTCAGCGGGTCATCTCCTCCTTTTTTCCTTCGCACCACAAATATTCTTTACACCTTTGTTTTCACCACACAAGTATACGATTCCAATCGCCCCACTTAGGTCTTTGGCTACCATACGGGTTCTTGATCCAATTGACTCCACACGGCATACCACACAAGTTTCATCTCCGTTCCTCGTACCACATAGCTTTTCCTTCCACATAGGTCTTACTCCTCTAAATCACACAAGTTTCTCGTTCCTTTACACGGGAGTTGCAATCCACACATGTTCATCCATGCCTTCTTCCTCCTTGTCAACCGCCCCCACGTAGGGATCTGTCTTCGGCTTCCAAGGTATAAGCTAATGCCAAACTCTAGTACCAATTGTTGGCCCAGATTCAATTATTACACACATTACACACGAACAAAACAAATATTCTGTGGGGAACTATCCCAAGACGCTTCTCTTTCTTGATCAAACTTACACCAAAATAAAATAACCCCTAGCCTCTATTTATACTAGGATAAACCTTGCTAAACACAAAACCTAGTCTGACTTAAATTAGGAAACTGAATCAGCTCAAATAATTGCTCCTAAGATAACTCAGCCTATTAATTCCAACAATTATCTCCTGCCACTTTAACAATTAATCAATATTTATCTTCCCCACAACTTTGATCTTTAACCTTTTAATTTTCTCAGTTCTACAATTCAGCCCTTTCACATATAAATCAAGATTAACTTCCAAAAGTTATAAATCAATGACTCAATATAAACCATAAAAATGCTTTTAACCCCTGCCGTGCTCAGTTTTTCTTCAAAATTTCAAGTAATAGTACACGGTTTCAGATAAGGTTTATCTTACAAATACTTTTTACACATGTACTAGAAGCAAAAGTCATTACCGGAAGATTAAAGTCAAGCAGCGCAGTTTGGTTGCTGCCAAATTTTGTGAAAAGTAAACCACCAGGATGTGACTGCAATAAAAGCAAATTAAAATGCACTATTAACAACGATAATACACCATCAAAAAGACAACGAACCAAAAAAATAAGTGGAAAAATAATGAAAACACGTAAGTGTAGCAGCCTACTGGCCTCTCAAAATTCAATGCACACCCCATACATATTCTCTCCCTGCTTATTTTAGAGGAGCTGATTGACATCATCAAATTTCAAGATTAAATCTGTCAAATTTCATTTTCTTATAACCTAAAGCTTGCCCAGATTAGAGGACCTGATTGACATAGTCAAATTTCAAGAGTATTTCAATATTAAAGCTGTCAAATTTCATTTTCTTATATCCTATAGCTTGCCCAGACTTTTATCAGGCCAAATTAGCTTCGTAACTGTTTACGGTAAATGCCCAAAGTTACATATGTCACATTCATTTCAAACAATTGGACACAAGTTCTCTAGACATGAGTGTTTGACGAATAACATTCACAAAGTTTTTATTAAAAAAAGAACAAATGTATACGTGTGTATTAATCGATGCAGATCATGTGATCTGAATTCGAGTATTACCTTTTCTTTGCGACTGTCGGTGTGAGTTTGTGAACCTATTACAATAACATTGTCCGGAAGCTTTTCGAGCCAGTCTTTAAATGTTGAATATGATTCTGAGCTCCCAACAATGGACTTCTCTGCATCTTTCATGAACAAAATGAAAGGAGTATTCCTACTCTCACTGGATACAACCTGCCAGACAAAGAAAATATTACTTTGGAAGCTATAAAGAATAAAACTTATTATGCTAAAAAGCAAAAGCCTACTTCAAACAATGTGCTGATGAGTAATTTATCAAGATCTTGTACACCCGTTGAATCCAAGCGAATTTCATTAGCTGGTATAGATAAACGAGCATAACAAAACACCACGTTAGATGAAGAAAGAAATGACAGTGAAAACAGGCCACTTCAAGTTTGATTATTAAATTACCAGAGCAAAAGTATCCATAACCACCATCACAAAGTCCACCTAAGTCAACCCCATCAGAAATGGGTTTATCAAATTTTACACCAATTTTGGAGAGAGAATTGTCTTCAAATGGTAAAAGAACCCTACCACGAGCCCCAGAAGTTGGACCCCTAAGGTCAAGAAAACATAGCAACCATGAAAACAGATAAGCAATCCAGTAAAATAAAAACCAGTAACTGAAAGTAGCAAGACGTGTTAAAAAAGATATCCAAAAGCTCTATCAGTATAATGATAAACCAAACTTCTAATAAAATGATTTAAGGATGTATTCATTATGCACACTGGGTTACCTTCCACCCAGTTGACCATTCCCTTTTTGAGATAAAACATAACCCCAAATCAACCCACTCAAAAGAAAATGGATCAAAACTTTGATGCATGTCTACAATAAATATTTTGTGTCGAATATGACTACAAAAACCATACTTTTACAATAATAGTCTAAATTTTCTAATAAAGTGATTTAGGAGGTTGTATGCGTAAAAATACACTATGGATAACTTACAACCCGCTCCCTTATTGAGACATAACTCAAATCGACCAAACCATTTAAAAAATGTGGTCAAAATTGTCACCTCTACATAATAAGTACCTACATTTAATTTATCTTTCACACGGACAAACAAACAAGTTGTAATAACCGAATTGCACCTTGAAGTTGATGTAGGATATATACTTCCTCCAAAAGCAGAACCTGTAAACTTTACTCTATCACCTACACATTTGTACCTCATTTTTGTTAAAAAGCAAAAATATCGGAATAAACAAAGAATAAGCAATTAATTCTGTTAATAGTCGCATACCCAATTTGAATGCGGGACTTTTGGAGGTTCCTGCAGTAGGCGGAACAGAATCAACCTCCATTTTCTGTTGTGGATCAAGAGGAACGGAGGAAGGAATATTTTCATTTCCAATAACATCTAGTTCATTACGGGTACTTGCAGTGCCGGCCAACAGAGTATTAGCTCCAAGAATTCGCTTTGAAACGTTGCTAGTACTCCCTTCTTTCAATAGATCGGCTTTCGATGATAAACCCTAAAAACAATTCAACTAAAAGACTTTAACTTTTCCAAGACTAATTCCATAATAGATCAACTGTAGAATGGAGACAGATTGAATCTTACACCAAGAAACGAATGGCTGTCAAATATAAGCAATTTGGCCCCATAATAATGTGCAAGAGCCTTTGCTAGCATCTCCTGATAAATTTCAGAACCTGAAAAAATGTTTAAAAGAAAAATCCATTAGGGGGGTTGGAGTGAAAGAAAGATCAAGGGGAACACCGTCCCCACCCTCGGTCAACCATCGGTGTCTACTTCCGAAATTTGATTTGTCACAAAGAAGAAACGAGTGGCGCAGGAGAGGGGATGCAGGAAAGCAGGAGCTCCACTCCATAGGTTGTGGGAGGCAAGCTGTGTGGGAGGGCAAAAGAAAGACTCTGTCCCCTCTCACCATAAAGAAAGACCAAACTTTAACTCAATCGAATGATAAAGAAGTAGAACTAAAAACATACTTGTGGGGCCAGAAAGCAAGATTCTAGGATTCACTGTAGGGAGTTCAGAGGCATATTTAACTTGGTCTCTATGCTTCAAGTGTATATAAGAAGCTGCAATAAGCACGTTTTTGGTGTTCTCGCTGCATAAAATAGTAAAAAAGACATGACAGATTGTCAAAAACACCTGCCCAGGGAATTATTTTTGTTCTTTTAAAGGAACATTTAAGTAGTGTATCCTTCTATAAATTTATAACATAATAAAGTGCTGACAAAATATAGAACCTTAAATAATATGGAAATTCATCAAAAGAAACTTCAACTTCACGCCCATCAATAATCCCAGCAAGAATCTCCTCCTTCAATATTGCAGATCTTGCAGACATTCCTGGTGCTGATGCAGGGCGTGAATCCCGGTTCCATTCCCTTGTTTCCAATGCCTGTTCAAAAATATATTTGCTCATAAACCCAATCATAACTGTTGAAAAAACATAATTAATCAGTCGGAAAATATACTTACATTTCCAGTTTCGATAATACTAGGGTCTAAGCTGCTTCCAAGAGGTGCTATTTTGCTTGTAATTCCTATCTCAGAAACACTATCTTTACCTGTATTTGTAGCTGAATTTACTTCGAGACCATCAATCTCATCATTATCATGATTATCATTATTAGAATGATGAATTTCAGTTCCCAGATAAGTTTTAGGAGCAGTCTGGACAACTGGCTTCAAACGAGATAAATCTGGTCTCAGATTCGACAAAGATGCCAATATAGAAGCACCTGCAACTGCTGATGCGTCCCCTGCACGTCTTTCAATATGCAGCATTTTCAGGTCTGCACCACGCACAGATGTATGCGCTTTTAACAAGACATCATTTGGCAGTTGCTGGAAAATCTATTTAAAAAGAAAATTAAGGAAGGTGTAGAAAAATAGAATAACAAATAATGAATTCAACAGAAGACTTTTGCTAAAAGAAGGATACGTAAGCGTGATTCCCATGAGAACCAAAAACAACTTCGTCGCCTGAATTCAAAACACAACTTGTTCCCTTTTTAATAGTCTTCCCATTAACATGAACAGATCCCTTGCTTCCTTTGCTTTCAAGAACAGCTACAGAAGTGCCTTCGCGCTGATCATGTCGACAAATAGTAAGTATTCATACTGCAAGTAGACAATATGGAGTTCATCTCCATAAATCCTACAATACATGTGAACTAATTGTGTTTCACATAATGTGAATCCCTATAATGGTGGCATGAAATATTCTCAGTACCTCGTTGAGCTTGATACTGCAAAGCACTGCACTTATATCCTTGATTGAAAGATTAGCATTCTTGCTTGATCCAACTGAAAAGCTTGTTGCATAAACAGTCATTGTTTGGTTCTACAAGAAACAATTCATTTCAGCTAATCACAAGACATTTGGTGAATTATACAAGAAGCTTACGTGCTCTGACATATTTCATGTAATTACTCATTCTTAAAGGCTAGTACAAACCAGTGAAGTCTGAGCAAGTAGCCTGCACCAAGGTGTGGCCGTCTCACATCTTTGATTTTGTTGCTTCCATGAAGAAAATGCTCGCGGTTTCTCCGCTAAAACTGGCACTGCCCCTTCATAATACAAAGTCTGACCTTTAACCCCTTAACTAATTCAAATTTATAGCAAAACATCAATAAGCTCTATATTCCTTTCTTAATAGTGCCTAATACTCATAACAAACATTTTAGCAATTGATTGCACTTTTCTAGGTATAAACCAACATGCATTCAGGCCTAATTTTATTCTAAACCCTGACTAGTTCAGTAACTACTACACTCATGAATAGTTGATCATTTCAATCTTACAATCTTAACAGCTAAAAATACAACAGATTAGATTCAAAAATGCAGACCGAGAAACACTTTTAGTAACAAACATGCAATAGATTAGAGATTTACATCACAACTTACCTTGAGCGATCGGAGTGACGACGGAAGCAGCCGGAGCGGCCTCCACCTTCCCTGCACTAACAACCTCGCCTTCACCGCTCCCATCCTTCCGCTGACAACTCGCGGCAGCATTTTCCGGCGGATCCACAGCCTCCGGCGAACTCAATTCCTTGGAATTTTCCACAACGGGTGGTTGTGATGGCTCCTCTGGCGTGGATTTCTCCGATGCACCTCCATTCTCGCCCTAACAAACGAAATCAAGCCGAAAACGAATCAATCGAAAGGAAACTGGATAAACCACGTCGAAAATCCGAAAAACGAAAGGGGCGAAATAGCATTTGGACCTTTTGACGCTTGGGAGACGGAGGTTTCTGTTCAGAAGACGGTGATCGTTTGGTGTTGTTGGATATAGATCCACTGCGACGCGTAGACACCATATCTTTGTGCTTCTTCTTTGTTGTCTTCTTCGTCCTCTCCTAGAGAGAGAAACAGAACGAGTCTCTAGAGAGGGAGAGAGAGAGATAGAGAGAGAGAGAAAACGAACGAGACGAGGGGAATAAGAGCAAATATTGTTTCCCGAAAAAGAAAGAATGGAAAAGTTTATAGGTATATAGTTTTCAACTAGTAGACGTTGGATTTGCTAATTTTGTTCATTTTGCACTTTGCCCACCTCAACTTTCAAATTTTACACTTGTGCCCTCTAGGGTTGATCACGCATTTAGAAGTTTAGACGAGTCGAGCTTTAATAGTTGCCAAACTCTGCTTCTCCAATAGCTCGTTTAACTGTGGGACGTCGTGTGCAGGTAAATCTGGTCAGTGTGACTGCTCCAACTCATGTGGTAGATGAGGAAGGATTATGTGTGGTATGCTTTATTGGGGTGAAACTTGAAAGCATGGTTGTGAGGCTTGTGGATGTTTCATTGTATGGAGGTTACATCATCATCTATTATTTGTGAATCAAGTGTTGTAGATTTTAACAAGTACATTCATCTTGTGGGGTTTGGAGGAATTTAATAGGGATGGGTGTCATATATTTATATGGATGAGTGGCGATGGTCGAGTCTAGAGCGTAATTTATAGATTTATAGTCTCTATAACATGTTGAGTAGATGACCTATAGAGTCAAATTTTATAGGATGTCAAATGTTATAATCATAGGGTCGAAATCTTTATAGCTAATTGCATCGAAGTATCTAGATTTCGACCCAAACTAGGTCAACCTGGTGTTGTCTGATGTGTAGTATCTCGTCTATATAGTTTATAAATATTATTGATGTTTAAATGGGTTTTGGGGTTGTGAATTTATAACTTCTAGTACCTTACTGTGTTTATTAGTGAAATGCATGTTAAAACAAGGTTTGACGGAGTTTTGGAAGGAAATGGGCGTGTTTAAGAGAAGAATTAAAGGTGGTTTGAAAGTTAAAGAAAATGCAAGTTGCTGCTACAATATAAGCGGAGCGGGTCGTCGTGCCCCTTATACATTGGGACGGGTAAAGTCATTCAAGGAAAAGACTTAAGCAAGAAGATGTGGACCGCCTATTCTTGGTTTGTGTTGGGATGGTATGAATGTTTTCAGAAGAGGCGGCTACTATTTAGTTGAAGCGGACCGTCTATTCCCAGTTTTTTTTCTGGGACAATTCACATTTATGGAATTCGACTAAAACCTAAATCGTGTCTATTTAAGAGACTTGACGCTTGATAAACTACGTGATGCAGTTCCAAACCGCAAACAATCGAATACCAAGTATAAAGAAATAGAGAATCAAAGAACACGAAGAATTCTTCATCACACTAAATATCAAAACTAAAATTCATCCAGCTAGAATACTAGAAACATTATTTATAAAAGCTACTAACTATAAGTTATGTATGAAACTTGGAAAGATAATCACTCTCTAAATTAAATATAATCCCTAACTTAGTTGAAATTCAAAAAGATAACTACTTAGAATAATTAAAGCTAATTGATTATATAATAAAATAAATAAGAAAACCCATATCAAAGATTGTCCACCCAGGACATCACATCCAAGTCGGACTGAGTCGGGTCACCTGCAACATCCTCCCCTTCATAAAATAAAAAAAATAAAAAAATAAAAAACTCGTCCTCGAGTTTTGCCTCTTTCATCAAACCACCAGGATCTAACGAAACATCTTGATGTTTTTGCCCAACAGGATTTTAGCCTTACGCGGACAGGCGGGTCTTCCCGCATCCTTCTTCTTCTCCCCCTCTTTGAAAAAGACTCGTCGCCGAGTCTTCAGAATGTCGAACATATCAACTTTATTTTTAGAGTTGACACCACATCTAGCCACTGTATCATGATCACGAACAATCATAACCTCTTTCAAAATCATGGTACAAAAACCAATTCCATACTCATCAAAATATCTATCATAGTGTGACTCACCCATTTTGATTGAATATTTTTCAGGTGTTGGTTGAGCACTATAACTAAACCAACATTCATACTCTTGTGGTACAGGAAGAATCATAGTCACCGTGCTTTCTCTTTCTTCATAAACTTATTCTTTAGAAACATTAATTGGCTTATCAGACTCTTCAACATCATCAAACATATCATCAAAGTTGATATTTTCAAGGTTCCCCGAACCACTAGCTTGTAATTCATGAAGCCAACTATCATTCTCTATAGTGTTACTTGGGCCAGTTGCAACACTAATTCCTCCAGCTCTAACGCCAGCTCCACCATGATCATCATCTTTATTAGAATTTGGAGCAATCACTGGCACATCTCATTGATTCTTCAATTATGTGTACAAGGAAGTTAGAAATTCAATCTGAGCTTGACAACTCTTAATCTCTTCTCCCTGTTTACTAATCTGGCCATGACATGTCTTAATCTCATTAGTCTGCCTATGAATTGTTGCAGCTTGGCTAATTTGAGTTTCCAGTAATTGAGCAATCACTGCACTCCTGCCTTCATTTTGAGCATCAAGATAGATTACATGTTCCTTAAAATTTGACTCATCATCAGGCAAGACATCTTCCTTTCCTTTTCTTCTATCAACACTTGTTTCTGCCTTACAACTTGTTGCAACAGCCATGGTAGTTCACTGTGGGCTTCAACAGGTTTACTAACATTTTGGGCTATTGTAGTTTCGGGGCTTGATATGGGGACATTTTCAGTGGGTTCAGAAGCAACACCAGATCTGACTATCCTCATTCTTGTGCTTATAGGATCTCTTGATATTAACCTTTGAGCAGGCATTGGGTTATCATCAAGTTATACATTTTCAGCAACCCGAGCCTCTGATTCAGTAAGAGATTCACTAAGGGGAGGAATCCTAGTGTTTCTCTTTCTAGTAGGCAACAAGGGCTCTTCTTCGGGTACATCATCACCTTCATCATCAGGTGAAAACATCTCTATCACATTTGAATTTGGTACATGATGTCTTTTAACATCATGCTCCTCTGCAATGATTACATTTACAACAACATGAGCTTCTTCAACAATCAGGTCTTCAGCAATCTCAGCAAACTTTCCAAATTTCACAAACGGATAGATTCCCTCGAATATGAACTGGCCTAATCTAGAAGAATTCATCAGACTAAACACACCATCCATCATTGATTTCACATCCAGAGTATCAACTATTTTTCCAACTCAGGTTATTTAGCATTCAAAATCATCTGCACAAATCTTGGAGTCATTAAAAACTTCTCTCTGATTTTCCCAGTCAATTTTTTTTTGCCAATCATTGAACACCACTCGAGAAAAATTAAAGTCCCAATCCATTACAAGTGATACTTCTGCAGTAGAATGAATCATATAAATTATCATTTCATTCATTTAAGCCATCTAGGATCTATAACTCATTCATATCATACCAACTATATATACACATATCATGTTATTATGCTAATGCCCATTTGCTTCATTTAAATAGTCCATAATCTACAATCCACTCATAAACATATCAATTGTAGACAAGTATCATGTTAAAATCATTTGATTCATTTAAGACCTGCTTGACCCATTTTAAGACAAGAATAACCAATCTAGGCATCTTGACTCCACATATATAGGATTTTAATCTCATATTGACTTTATAGCTTTAATCTCAAAGTCATAAGATTTGAACATATTCAAAGGATGTTAACCATCCTCCACTATTCACACTTTCGAGATTAAACTTGGCTAATTTATATATACGAGAAAAAGACCCGCGCGTTGCTGCAGGTTGACCGTTTTGATCACTATACATTCATATAGTACCAAAATAACCATAGTCGCAGATATTATAGTTGTTTTTTTTACATATAGCTTACGAGAGAAAATAAGAAAGTTAAGTTGTTGTCAATACACCAAACAAAGTTAACTTACCATTACATTACAAAAGCAAGTCATAGTTTCTTGCTATTACTTCTCCTTGAAAGTCCATCAAACGACATGAGCTATGTATAGTGCTAAGCCTACATGTGCGTTGCGGCGGGTTGTATTTTTTTAATTATTAGGGCGAGCAATTTGATCTTTAATCATAGCTACAAATTGTGTCTTCTTAATCATCATCTACAAGCTTTACACTTTTGTTAATTAGCAATCATAAACTGATGAACATATTATCAGATGATGAACTACGATACAATACAAATAGGGTGGGTAGTGAGGTACCTTTCAACTAAAAAAAGTGAAGGAACTTACTTAGCTTTCGGGGTCCTTATTACACTTTTATGACAAACCAAACCCTCTTAAAATGAAAATCACAGTAAAAGAAGTTCTTAACAGGAGACTTTCCAACTGCTTTTATCAAATTAGGCACTTCAAGAACCCTAGCCATCTTCCTCCCCCTTATGGACTCGGTCACTCGGCCGACGTCCTACTTTCCTCTACTTTTTGTCGCGCCTTCGCTATCTCGTTTTCCATCTTCTCCATCACTCTCGCTTTCTTCTCCTCTAGCTTCCTCTAGACACATTGGTGGTAATCATTTATTAGCAGCCTAAACTACTTACTTAGATCAATTAGTGTGTATAACAGTTTCATACCTGGACTTGTTTCATATTTAAACTCATTTTCTGAACCTGCGCGCTCTCCCACCCTTTGATGATCGCATCTTCACACTTGAATCTATTAGCAATCTCCACAACCTTGGCATTCTTCACAATTAACAACTTATCATAAGCTATAAATTCCATAATGGTAAACTATCCGCAGGGTCTCACAGATATTACCACCTGAAATAACACCACGGTGGTAACAAAGAAAGAAAACACGTACATCAGAGACCATGTCTCAAATTACCCAAACCAGTAACTTACTTTTGTCCTTTTAACACCACTAACATACCTAATATGGAGGGAAATTCTTAAGCTTTGGACACATATCTGCTGAAAGTAAAAAAGAAGTTAGGTCAAACACATTAAAAAAAGAATAAAAACCAAAAAGCTCTAACATGCATTAAATAGTTGTACAATAAGCTTCATAATTAAAATAAATTCATATTAAGTTAAAGTTGGATAGCAGTCCAGCTAGCCTTTAGGTCAAAGGAAGTTCTTGTGTGGTCAGGCTGAGCAAACAACACCAATATTGTTACATCAAATCATATTAGCAAAATATGTGAACATTTTGGTTTTCCAGACATTTTAAGGCTCATCTACAAACTTTATGCTACATTTTAGAGCAAAACCTTTTGAAGTAGTTGATATATCAACTCAATGCAATACATATGTTACCTTAGCCCATTTAAGTAGACATATAATATATAGGTATCAAACTCTGTTCCTTGTTCCTGATCATATAGGGCCACATTTTCACCTTCATATCTATTGTAACTTAACAGCTTTGAATCGATACCTAGTAGGTAAGCAAAGACTTAGGAAATTAATAATTTAATTCTACTCTACAAATATAATAAAAATAATAATATAATAAGAAATATATTACCTTTATCATATGTAGTCTTGATATTATAACTGTATCAAGTATAAAAAGCAAAGTAAGGCAGATGTATAAAGATTTTACTTTAAAAAGATGGTGTTTCGGGTTGATGGTTTTAGGAGTGGTGGAATGGGATTGATACCCATGAGGCTTGTTTGGTTGAAAAATTAGGAATCAAAATAAACTTACCCTGTTATGTTTAGCGGTCTGATGAGTTCTAACTGATGATTTTTAGTCTGATAGTAAGACCAACACTGACTCCTTGAGCCAAGATCTCATTCGGAGTAGCCTTTCTATCACGTGAGATAGATATATGGTCCAGTTTTGTTTTGTAGGTATTAAGAGAAAAACTAATGACTACTTTTTAATCTCTATTTGATCAGAAAAATGCTGAAAATCTAGCTTTGTTCTGTTCCTTACTCAATTTGAATAAGAGCACGGCTTCCGATTCACTTTAGCCCAAATCCAACAGTGATTCTTGAATATTGTACCACATCAAACTATCCAACATCAAATACCTACAAATTCTTATAACCTTGTTAATTAACTGTGATTAGGCAAAAAGCAAAGTAAACACAACAAAATACAAAAAAAAATTGCATTTACAACACCAAGCACAATTAACAATACTGAAGAAAAAACCCAAATCTAACATTAGATTGTGATTTTACCTAGAAACGATATTGGTCTTGTCAATTCACCGTATGATAAAAGGTCTCTGACATACAACAACCAAAAATCAAGTCCAACCTTCAATCACATAGAAAGCCTAAATGTAACAAAAGAAAAGAGCCCTAAAACCAAACCCCTTTAAAATTTATCACAAAACTAAAATTAACATTGCAAAAACAAGTGCATGTATTTGAGTAAACGTGCTCATCATAGCCAAAACAAAGGAACCCAATAATCTAACACTAACTATCCACAAAAATTCTTTTGACTACCGATCATTAAAGCGACGAAAGGCTCAAATCTAGAAACTTATCAGTAGTATCACTCTAGTCTACATACAAAAAAGATAAACAGTTAAGCTGAAATGATTAAAAACACACTTTCTTCATTTTTTTCCCTTCGAAATAACTTTTTAGTAAATTGCGTTGTTTATAAAATATTGAACTAAGCATGGAAAATGTAACTGGAAACGTAGAATCAAGCAAAGTTTATGGCTACACAATCAAGTAATCTCATAGAATCACTTACAATCCAATCAAATTTCTGGAGCAGGAACAATACTCTCACAATACCCTTAATCCGAATAGCCTCGTCTTGAAACCTGCATTTTAAACTCATATCATTCAACTCTTCTACTGACATTAAGGGTTCAATTTTGAAATATAAGATCAGAACATCCTGAATCCTAAAATACAAACAATTTAACTACAGTAATCTTACAAATTAACAAAAAATAAGCTTAGTTAACGATATAGGGTTGAGGAGCTTTGGTCTCATGACATATTTTAAAATCCATGACAAAATTAGTTGGAACAGATGAATTTAAGGATTATAAC
Source organism: Deinandra increscens subsp. villosa (assembly GCA_039602395.1). Taxonomy (NCBI): domain Eukaryota; kingdom Viridiplantae; phylum Streptophyta; class Magnoliopsida; order Asterales; family Asteraceae; genus Deinandra; species Deinandra increscens. The sequence continues at coordinate 107,476,377 of JBCNJP010000010.1, read as the reverse complement.
CAAAACTAAAGCAAAGTTAATGGAAATATCAGCACATAGCTCAGATTCGGGTAGCCAGAAACATCATCGCAAGCCACCATAAACAACAAAAAGAACGGCTCAAGCCCTAAGGGGATTCATATCATCGTCGAATCTGCCACCGTCCGGCTCAAACCCTAATGGGTTTCAGTTGATCACCGAATCTCCTAGAAACCCTAGATCGTAAAGTACACCGGTCGGCTCAAACCCTATTGGGTTTCATATCATCGCCGAGAGGAATAGTTCATAGGGATTCACCGTCGTCGTCAAACCTTGAAACCGGTGGCCACCATCGATGAAACATCGAGGCGACGACACCCATAAACGGCAAGGCGAAACGGCTGGAGAGACGATCTTGAACGGCAACGACGATTACTCGGAGATGGCCGTTTCAACGCAACAAAAACCTAGCCACGCCGCCGTGGCCGCCGCCTCAGTTCAACTCGGATTCCGATCGTCATCCATATCGGAAAACGAAGAGAGAGAGCGTTAGTATAAACCAGATCTTTAAGAGAGCACAACCTCCTACAAAGGAGATCGCCGACGACGACAGAAGTTCATCGGAAAATGCTTAAAGAAAGAGAGAGTAGCTTCTGCGAGAAGCAGACAAAGAGAGAGAATCAATGATTTTGTGGGTGATCTTTAATAACACAACCCACCGCCCATAGTATCTGTAACATCTCAAAATTTTAAATTGTATAGCGGAAGTCTTACGTGATAGTAAATCAATTTAACCCATGGTTTGAGCCGTGTTAAGCGGAACGTAATTTTATTTAAAACACTTCCATATTACAAAATTGGGATATGCTACTTATCCCCTAAAGTGTTTTTACAAAAGATTGGGATGAAACTATCATCCCATGGTTATGTCCCTATTACATTCCACCACAAACTAAAACATAAGATAGATACGATAGCACGTCACGTAGTCGTCTTCGTACCACCAAATCCATATCTCCACACACCCCATTAGTTACCTGAAAAATAGATTAAACCACAAAGTCAACACGAGGTTGGTGAGTCCACTAACAAAAACATTTCGTTCCCACTTTATCATTTAGTCCCTTTCATTCAATTTTTGAATCAAAGAGTGAATCCAAATGGAGAATATATAATGGTTTCGTAAACTAGCTAGGTTTACGATGTACAAATTAAACGCAAGCTCTAAATCAAAACTAGACCCATGTTCGATCGTATTTCTCACCATGTTTCACGACCAGGGCGACTGATCAGTGAGAGCGGATGGTCAAACCCAGTAGAATCTACTAATACATCTCACGCTACTTTAATGATCTAGAAGGCATTGTTCTAATTATCCAAATTCCAAATGTAGGCCTAGCTCATCTTGTTATGAGCGGTGCGCCGACACTCACGAATAACTTCGTACTCATAATATTCTCAATCAATATTTCAAAATACATATTCCAATATTAAACCCAAAACATTTAACAAAAATGCATCAATTTAAAATTGGGGCTTTAAGTTAGTAAACTCACCTTTGCTTTCTTGTGCGATTTGTGTCTCTAATTGTGTGAAATTTCAAATGCCTTGGTCCTATTTCCATTAATGTCAAATTAGTTTAGGCATTTCTATTTATCTAATGTGGCAAATTCTGAATTTGCAAATTATTGGGACAAAATGACAATTTTGCCCTTACTCGACTAGTTCCAACAATAAAGCTAAAGAAATTATTTACTCATGAATTTTATACTCAAGCTCAATATGGATTATTTATAATGAATTAACATTATTCCAAATATTATAGTACTTATTTTCTAGTTTTTCTATATTTTATGCTAAGTTCTTCATTATTACGTCTTTTCGGTAATGGTTTTTACCCATATTTCTTTCAATACTTTAGGTTTAACTTCACATTATTTTTATATGTTTCTCAAACGTTATTAACCTGTTTCAAGCCTTTAAGCTACTATTCTCAATTATTTTTCCTAATTTATGCCTTATTTTACTAATTTTTTATTGCATTATTTTCATTGTTTTAAGGGTTCGGGTCTCATTTTCACCTAAGTTTTCAATTATATTCACTTATATTTGTTACTTACTGTCTAAAATAAGTTCTCAAATTTTTCTATATTATTTCTCCAATTTATTCTATTTTTAAGCATTTTTGGCTATTTTAAACATATAAATTCCATTTTAATTATTAAATAAATTCCAAAAATTTTAGGAAATTTTTATAAATCATATCTACTGATAACTAATATTCCTTTACTGATAAAACTAGATTTTTCGGATTTTTGACATATTTTTACATTTTTCATTCATTTAATGCATTTAAGGCTTTAAAAAGTCTTCTCCTAATCATTACTTTATCTCCATTCCTTTACACCAAGTTTTTATTACAAGATTTGGTGACTTTTTATCATAAATAACCTGACCTCTTTTTAATTTTTATAATTTTTATTCATTTTATATAATACTCACATATTTATGCATAAAATTTTCAAGTATTATATATTTAATATATACCACTCGTGTTTCCTCATAACCGACCATTATAGGCGGGATTACCATGAGAAATAGTCACGGGGTTATTTTAGTGACAATCGTTACCGACCGTGTAGGCGTCATTGACGACCATGAGGCGGGTTTACTACAATTGTGACACTAAATCTTTGTTTTATATAATATTTTTGTTCCAACTCCAAGTATACATATATATATTTTCGGATTTTTATTTAATCCAAGGATTTCATACCCTCATTTCATGTAGATTTATGTTATTACATCATTCTAAGATCAAATATTTAACATATCATAATCATAAACACATGATATCACATGAAATTACATGAAATCATAGATTTTTGTTCATGCATGTATCATCCATGTTACTAGTTTAAGATTTTCTTCAAGTATTTTGTGTTTCATCTTTTATCATTCATTAAATCTTTCAAAATAACTCAAGCTTATGACTTAGATTCAACATGCATGGGAGTTTTTAGATGATCAAACCCAAATACTAAGCTTAACATACACAAACACACACTAACACACACACCTCACGATTTTTGTGTGTGTGAGTGGAGTTTTTCACATAATCTTTGTGTTTTGAAGCTTAATCCTTCCAAATCCACCATAACTTATCAAAGCTTGATGTTGGTTCTTGGATTTGGAGGTGGGTTTCAAGATTTTGAAGATGAAATGAAGTGGGTTTTGTTACCTTGTAGCTAGAGGATGAAGAATGTTCTTGATGTTCTTGAGATTTGAAGAAATGGATGAAGATTTGAATATTCAAGAGATATGTGTGTGTTTTAGAGAGAGAGAGATCAAGTGAAAATGAAAGTGAGGAGGGGGTTGGGGGTTCTCTCGGCCGAACATATAGAGAGAGAGGGAGAGTTACAAAATTTTTTTATAAAAAAAACTTGTCTTATGTTGTGTGTGTATAGGTTATAATTTAAATTGGTAATCATAACCTATCACCACATATCAACTCTCATTAATAATAACTTGTATTACACACTTATACATATATACATATATATACGAAATGCATACATACCCATCTCCTTTCAATTTTTATAAATCTCTAGCTATTACACAGTGTATGTCGTGTTTTACGGATATTTTTCCGAGTCTAATAAATTCAAATAATTATATCAAAATTCATAATTTTAAATTACGCTCAGAACCGTATAACTATTTTTCAGTTTCGTCGTATTTGGGCGGAGACCAAAAGTAGGGACGTTTTTACACGATTCGAATTCATTATTGCGTAATTTTCTCTAATTTATCACCAAACGAATGTATAACCTTTTCTAAAGGCTCTAACTCATATATAATCATAATTTAAAACCAAACGAATTACTTTATTCGTTTCGTTGGTCGGTTCACATTTACGAAACTTTTATCTAATATTATATTACTCAAATAATTCACATAATCATAATTAATTAATTCTAAATAAATCTAAATAAATCCTAAATTATCATTTCTAATCTAAAATTAAAGTGACGGGTGTCACAGTATCCAATAATAATGATACACAACCCACCGCCCATACCAACCACTATAATAAACACAACTGGAGGGAATAGTGAGAACACAGAATATGACTCAGCCTTCTCATTTGATATATAAGGAAATATAACAATTTGAATTTAGTGCATGTGAGGAGATTTACTATATAAGGTTTCCACCAATAAATGTTTGCCAAGTAATTTATTAAGCCAATGAGTTTTTTACACACATTCATCTTTCTCTCTCACACACATTGTGATTAACATACTTATCCTCTAATTTGAAGCCGGGGATTGCCTTTGTTTTGTGGTGCTTGATTGTACAATGGTCTCATACAATTCTTTTATTTATTTACTTCACATTTAGTAAAATGAAATTAGGTGTATGCCGCAACATGCGGGTGGTGAGTTTCTAATCTAACGTATAATATTTTTTTTTAAATGTGTACATTTGTCGTTTACAATTTTGAATTTGGGTGTCATGAGCTTCTAATCTAACGTATAATATTTTTTTAAAATTTGTACATTTGTCACTTATAATTTTGAATTTCTCAACAATCAGTTATTTTTCTTAAAAATTTGTTTGCCACTTACAGTTTTGAATTTCTCAACAATCACAAACTGACACGTAAAACTGGTGGCCCGCCGCAACGTACGAGCGAGTCTTATTTGCTTCTTTCACATTTACGGTATTTTCAACACCCATTTTCGTATTTACGTTATTATTTCTGACACTCGCAGCAACGCGCGGATAGGTAAATTTCTTGTTTCACATACAATCATGTATGAGACTAGAGTATTGTTTTTCAAGATTCTGTTATTGAAGTTTCAACATGTATTATATACCTTAGTATTGTTTGTGAAGTAACAAAAACTAGGACTTAATCATAGACTCATAGTTTCGGACGAAAAAACTTAGTTTTAGTTAAAACTATCCGGATAAAAATTATTCAACAGAAAGATTCAATCAAAACTTCTACACAAGTTTCAACTGAATCTTTCGTTATGATAAATCACCACACCACTACACACGGTCTTTTTTAATGTTAGTGATTGGGATAAATATGAGTTGGATTTGAGATTGGTCTTTCCAAGTCACATCTAACGTACACATAGCACCCCGGCGCACGTTAGCCACATCAGTGTCCTGCAGTGCATGATTTAAATATTTAAATTACTCGTACGTGTCTTTTCGTAGACATATAAATATTCCATACTTCATCACCAAATTTTGGATCATGGTCCACTACGGATAAGCGATAGACAGTCAACAACACAGACTCCCATCCTCACCCTCCACGTGTCACTCCCCACCAATCAAACCACTAGGACTTGTCCTAGTGGTTACCCCCTTGGCTCTTAGGGCTTTGGTTACTAGTGACCCAAGTTCTAATCCAAGGGGAGGCAGTTTTACCCCATGTTGTCCCAGGAGGGGGTTTCTGCCAGGAGAAAGCTTCAGGAGGGGGTGTCTTGGTTCTCACGGAGGTCCGAGTAATCGACCTTGGACATAGCCCCGCAAGGGTAGGTTTACACGTGAGACCAAAGTCGCCTGATCGATGCCGTTCCAAAAAAAAACGGCCCACATCTCTGACCACGACAGCAGCCGCCGTACCGTAACATATCCCGTCTGTGTGCGCCAATAATACAAAACCAACTGCTTCTTCTACTCTCCGAGATCATCACATCTTCGTCGTTCGCCTAGAGAGAGAATTTTAGAGAGAGAATTTTACAGAGAGAGTTTTAGAGAGAGAAAATGGTGATGGAAGACGAAAGTCCGAGGAGTCCGGAGGCGAGGCTGGGGATGGAGGTGGAGGAGCTGTGGGACGTACAGGAGGCGCAGCTCACACCTACCGAGAAGCTAAATGCGTGTTTCGAGAGTATTCCTGTTTCGGAATTTCCTCACGCGTCGCCTTCGCAAGGTATATGTGTTGATAACCTTTCGATTTGGATTGATTTGTTGATATGTTGATTTCGCATGTATAATATTCCGGTGATTCGAAGTTTTGGAACCGATTTGGATGATTTTGTTGTTTCTAATCGTACCGGTTCGGATCAAGAGCATACGGTTACAACGATGAGTTTGTGATCGACTGATCGGTATCGTGTTGCGAATTTTGTAGTTGATTCTGTTCCGGATGTAAACCAATTGACACTTTGTTTGTCGTAATTGGCTAATTCCTATCGGATTTTGCTTGATCGATCTCGTAATTACGAAATTTAATCAGTTGAGTACTTGAGTGTAGTTGTCTGTTACCGATCGTTCGTGATGTTAGAAATATGGATCTCTTTTGATTATTGACCTCGGATTATATGTGATATCAATTGATCGATAGTGATAGATATAGGAACTACGAAGTTTATGTAGTTGATTGTGGTTGTGTAGTGTGCTTCCGATAGTTCCGATATTTGAAAGTTGACTTTTTTTTATGGTTGAATTGATATTGACTTTGGATCAGACCAGATACTTAAATATTGAATGGATCAACATTTACACTCCGTTCCCAGCTTCACTTAACAAAAAAAAAGAAATTTGTGCTCCTGCGTTTCATTTAAAGAAGCAAAAAAAATAAGGAAGTTAGAACATGTTTGTCTTCCCAAGTTTTACTTAAGGAAGGAAAAGAAGTAAACATTAGGCTAATTCTTTTGTTTCATTTTCATTCCGATTTGGAAGGAAATGGAAGGAAATGGAAGGAAAGACTTTATTTTCTTTCTCCTTTCCCTCGTTTCAATTCTTATCTTTTCTCTCGTTAAGTGAACTCGGGAACGGAGCGTAATTGGTGATTACAGAATTTAATTAGATGTCATCGTTTTAATCTGGTCTGAGCACGTGTATGGTCTATTTATAATTATATCATTTCTATGAGTGATGTTCATATGATCCTTTCAGTCAGCAGTAAATTAATTAGCCAGCCTGAAATAGTTACTGAATTAGCTAATTTGATCAAACATCTGAATTTTTGTTGTTCAGTAATAGAGATAAGATCGGATGCAAGTTTGGGTGAAGCTGTCCGGTTGCTGTCTCAAAATAAAATTCTTAGTGCGCCTGTTGTGGATGTTGATGCACCCGAAGATGCTAGTTGGATTGACAGATATCTTGGGATGGTTGAGTTTGCAGGCATTGTTGTCTGGATTCTGCATCAGGTTCACACACTTGTTTTCTTGTTTTATGGATAACCTAGAAATGCTGTTACTAATTGGTTACTGGATTAATATTTTGTGTTGTTCTCGCATTACATGTACAGTCGGAAAAGAATGATGGGTCAGATGCATCTGATGCATTTTCATGTGCCATAGAGGACTCTATGGGGCCCGCGGTTGCTGCAGCCGCGCATGGGATGTCTTCTCCAAGATATAGGACATCACGGCCTGAATCTCCCAGGACTGCTGGAAACTTTTTTGAGCTATTAACTTCCTCTGATTTCTATAAAAACACGAAGGTTTTAGTTCCAAATCTTTGAAATTCTTTCTTTTTTATTCCAGTTTGTTTTTTAATAACAATTTATTACGTCATAATACAACCAAACCTTGCATTTGAAAAGATTTGAACCCTCACCACATTTGTGGGAGGCTAATCACCATGCCACTAGGCTACAAGGCCATTGACTTCTAAAATTTGGTGGCAATTCATGACACAGACTGAAAACACGAAAATAATTAAGTTTTGGGTTGATATATGTAACTCATTTAGTAAACGTTCAATGTTTGGGTTGACCTGTTTAATTAAACAAGTTGTCTCTTAACACATTTAATTAAATAGGTCAACCCACACCCACCAAATCCGTTTAAATAAAAATGTCAACCTGTCTCATAAACATTTCGTTTTCGGTTTACATGAATTTAAGTTTGTCTGTGTTAGAGTTTGTGTATTTGACACGAATAAATATATGGGTCGTGTATGAGTTTAATGATTCAACTTGCCAAACTAACCTGATTGGCACCACTAAAATATATTGTTGTTCATATTCCCTTACCTGTTACTCTTAAATACTCTATAAAACACAGGTCAAGGACATCTCAGGATCATTTCGGTGGGCCCCATTTCTTGCATTGCAGACATCAAACTCATTTCTGACCATGCTTTTACTACTCTCAAAGTACAGAATGAAGAGTATCCCAGTAGTTGATCTAGGGGACCAAAAGATAGACAACATCATAACACAATCTGCCGTGATACACATGTTGGAAGAATGTGCTGATCTCCAATGGTTTAAAAGCTTAGGTTCCAAGAAATTATGTGAGCTTGGTCTTCCCCTGATGAAGGCCAATCAAGTTATTAAGGTACAACTATTGTCATATATAGACAACAAGAAACTACATTTAGTCCGTTTTTATCTGTTAACATGTAAAACGGTTAAAATGAAAATAGTTGGTTAATAAAGAAATGTTTAACGGCTTAAAAGCTGCTTCAAGTGTGTCTTTAATACACAAAGCTTCCTAAATTGTTTTCTTCAAAAATAAAGGTAAATATTTAACGAGTATAAATTTTGTAATCATACTTGACATGCTAAATATCCAAAAGAATAAGTAACTATTGAGTTAACATAATTTTGTTAATCGTTTAAATCACTTTTTTTAACAAGAAGATTTTATTAGGAAACTAGCAAGATTTTTTAAATCATGTGGGCTTGTTTAGTATTAATGGGTCAAGACGTTTTATTTGTATTTGGTATTGACCTTTGATTCAAACAGTTGCTGGGTCATTTTGGTTTAGTGTAATCCGTGTCAAGAGTCCAAGTCATAAGTAGTACCCAAGATGGAACGGTTGTGAACAAAGGAAGACGCCATTAAGGACTGGAGTGGTTTCATTCTGTATATAAACAAGTATGAGTCTATAAAACGGTGTATCTATTGTATTGTATTGCAAATGGATATCGCTTAGGTTCCGGGGAACAAATGTTGCAGGTAGATGAGGATGAACCAGTGCTGCAAGCATTCAAACTACTTAGGGAGAAGGGAGTTGGTGGATTACCAGTGGTTAGTGGCGGAAATAAACCGGTTGCTAACATAAGCATCAGAGACATTCAGTTCCTCTTAATGGCCCCTGAGATTTACAAAGATTACAGGTTCATTACATAATCTTTTTTTTCTGCTGCATAAGTTCCACGATTTTGTCCCAGATTCAGTTGCTCTTAATTCATATATGATGTTTATATAATGCGTCTTGCCGTATGTTTATTTGATATTGTTATCTATATTGACTGCAGATCTATCACAGCCAAGAACTTCGTGACATCCGTCAAAAGGTATCTAGAGAATAACCAGAAGGCGTCACCTTTAGTAAGTGGCATGATTACCTGTAGAAAAGAAGACACACTTGAAGATGCGATCACGAGGCTTGATTCAGAAGAGATTCACCGGATATATGTAGTGGATGAAGACGGGAATCTTGAAGGCGTTATAACGCTTAGAGATATAATATCAAGGATCGTACACGAGCCTCGTGGATACTTTGGAGACTTCTTTGATGGTGTGTTGCCGTTACCTGCCAACAGTCGGGTTTGACAAGTACTTACTTCCTCGTTTTTTTGTCTTCGCTAACAAGACTGTTTTGAGTTTGTCATGTATATATCTGAATGAATAAGTTGTATCTATCTTTCTTTAAGAAAACCATGGCTTAACATATCTCTTTTTTCTGATCAAGAAATTGATCTATTTCAAGTTTTAAATCAAGCTTGAATCTTCCTCGAGCTCGAAACGATTGGGCATTTTCGTAGCCTTGTTGGTAATAGTCCCCGACAGTGGGATGTCGTGGTTCCTCAAGTTGAATTCGCCTATAATCGCTCAACACATCGTTCTACCAACATGAGTATTTTTATGATCGTTTATGGGAGTAGGGCTGGCAAATCGTGTCAGACACGACCTGTTAAGACACGACACGATTGGTCTCAAACACGAACACGACACGAAAACTTTTCGTGTCTAGTTTTCAAAACACGAACACGACCTGTATTTTAACAGGTCGGCACGATAAAACCTGTTTAGACGCGAAATTTTAACTAATCGACGATCGACACGATAAAACCTATTTCACTCAACCTGTTTAGACACGAACACGACCTGTATTTTAACGGGTTTAAGAATTGAGAGATATATGATTGTATGTTACGACAGAAATGAAATGGAATTTTAAGAGACGTCACCTAATAATCTAATTCTAATATATCTTTAATATATTATTTAAAAAAAATATATTATTAAAAATATAAACGTGTCTTAACAGGTTAACATGTCTCGACCTGTTAAGACACGAAAATTAACAGGTCTTAACAGGTCGACCTGTTAACGACACGAAACTTGTTAAGCCCAAACACGAAACCTGTTAACATTATCGTGTTTCGTGTCGTGTTTGCGTGTCCGTGTCAAAATTGCCAGCCCTAGATGGGAGAAACCCTTTTATCCCGTTAGATCTTACACCTCTGCCGGTTACCGAGCATTTTAGCGCTGAAGGGGAGGAAGGATCAACCCAGATAAAGCTGATGCATAAACAGGTACGTGGACAGACCGTGAACACTAATATCGTGTATCAAAGACGTGCTAATATGCATAGGAAGTGGGTAGTTTTCAACGAAGGTGACCTTGTGTGGATCCACCTTAGTAAAGATAGGTTTCCTGGAGGGTGTTTTCGCAAGCTTCATCCTTGTTCAGATGGTCCGTTCAAAGTTCTTAAGTGCATCAACGACAATGCATATGATACGAACCAATTTAGAGATAGAAGTAATAACTAGAGAAAGAGGGACCGAAGTCTGAGTTTTTTTTATATCCCCGATTCAAGATCAAATACACGTTTAAATAGTGGGACTCGACTCAACAACCCTAATAACCTATTACAAAATAAACCTCTAACTATTAACAATTGACCCATAACCCCTTGAACCAATTATCACGTAACACAGTATATAAAATTGATTTGCCAGGTCACTACAACGTCTCTGCCACATATTTATTGTTTCTGATCTCTCGCCGTTCGTCCCGGAGGAAGATAACCTTTTTGACTAAGGATGAATCATTTCGAAGAGGAAGAGAATGATAGCGATAACCCGGACCAGCCTCATTCCGGCTAGGAAGACCCACGCAAGGCAGAACCTACTTGAAGATTGTTTTTTTTTTTTTTTTATAAATTTGAAATTACTTGAGTTTATCTTTATTTGACCTTATTAGTTTGGTGTTATCTTTTGGGTTTGTTAATATTTATCTTGTGGGGAATTTTCGAGAACAGCAGTTTTGGTTTTTCTATGAAGAGAAACCAACCACAAGAAAAAATCATGACTCCTATCGTCTATCATTGTGAGTAATTGACCCAACCACAAGCACACAAACACAATAAGCCAAAAAAACACACGACACAATAAGTCAAAGAGTACACAAGGTTGACAGTTCAATGAGCAGGATGTGTAAAAAGCTAACAACAAGCTACCACATATAAAGTTAACTTGATTGCGGAAGGAACTTGCTGCTAGACAAGAAAGGTAGAAGACATACAATGGATTATTTAATAAACCCTTCACCCCATATATGTTTGAAATGATCTGGGCTCCCTTTCCAATGGTGATATCCAATATGTGTATACCCTATGGTTGGCTAACCAAAAACACACACACACAAAAATGGTAACTAGGTTCACCAACATTTTGATCTATCGTGCCCGGCCTGGTTTCTCGTTGCAAAGAGGAATCGAGGTGAAAAGACGAAAATGTTACCTTTTATGCTTGTGGAGAGGTTGCCAACCGTGGTGGGGGTGGCATAGGGTGACTTTGGATTAGTCCTGACCAGTGGCAGGTGATGGTGGTTTTATTACAATGGCGCAACTTCTAAGGGGCGGGAGGGGGCGCCCGACCCCCGAAATTTTTTTTTACGATGTAGGGGGTATATAGTTTTCGTGTAGAAAATTTCGATATACTCCGGTTTCGACCCCCATTATAGTTGTGAAAAAAAAATTATATCCCGACACCCCACTTAATATTCTCAAGCTTCGCCACTGTTTTATTACCGTTTAGAAAACATACACTTGTTTAATATGTGTATAATTTTATTATATTTTACTTTTTTTTAAAGAAAATAGCACCTTTTTTTAAAAGGTGTAATAAGCCATGCAATTACAAAGTCATATAGTTTACAATGTGATGTATTAATATGCGCGCTTTAGAAAATATATGGATGCAAATACTAGATAGATTTGTGTACGAGTGAAAGAATTTTTTGATTAAGCCTTTTAACCTTTCATAACAGAAATCTTGTTTACCATAAAAGGAAAAGGAAAAGGAAAACCAACCTACTTATGTGGATTGCAAACCACCCCGGGGCTTGGTTTAGTTTTAAACTAAACAATATAGTTAAAAATGCTTTTAATATTTAAAAAATTACCTGAACCTAGAATTTGTTATCATCTTCACTTACAAAAATACACACTGATTAGAAGGGGTTAATTAAGATACAATTTCTTCTAATATGCCCACCACACATGTAGTTTCGACCAAACCTCCAATGAAGGGTGAGATTCAAGTAGAGGGTATTTAGGTCATTTTCAAAATTTATTCGGCTTATTTTTAACGGCTTTAATCTACACCAACCTCTTAAAAAAATGAACATCTAACTACACCAGAATACCATTGGATATAACAACACCAGAATACCACTGGGCTAGAAGCCCTTTGGTATTTATTGAGTTAAATCTCATCGGTCACAACAAATCCTTCAACATATGACCTACTTAGCTTACATAAAAGGGCAACTTGAGCTCTCTTAACCATAAACACCAACCCTAATCACCTGCTGCCCTGTCTCTAACGATGGTTCATGATTCAAGGTTTAAGCCATGCCTCCACTTGTTGCGGTGCGAATTATCTGAAACAAAGCTGATATAACAACCATAATCAGTCATAATGTGAAGCCACAAAATTTACAAAAAAAATGTTTGCAAGGTCAGGGGTTCAATTCGAATGGGGGGCCACCATATATTCTCCATTTTCATATAAACAGGTTATTCAAGTATGTTTTTGGTGTTATATGTAGTTAAATCCAGCCAAAAACATAACTAATGATGAAATTGCCATCAATAATTGTAAAACTTCAATGCAGAAAAAAATCTAGTGTTTTTAAAATACTATAGCCTGTTTTTAGTGGAAATGAAACCAACTAAACAGACTTAGGTGGTATGTAAAGTGGTTTAAGTATATGGGGGGCCTCCACATCCATCATCCCTATGAATTATGATTGAACAAAAAACATGAATAGGCATTCTTGCACAAGAAAGCAAAAGTTCAAAAGATATCATTGGGGATTTTCTCTGTAATAAATACACTTTAAATCTAATTACATTACAGGTAATGTACTATTAGGGTCATACAGATAGCATTATTCATGTTTTCTATCTTCTGTCAATAGATGTGGTAAAATAGGATGCCAGACTCGTTCAGTTCACCTTAGAACCGGCTATTTTTGTACAAGTAAACAGGTCCGTCTAATTTGTCCGCAAACACTTTGGTCCATATTTTAGATTTGATATAAATTGGTAATGCATTGTACATTCTTACAAAGAAAAAATTCTTACAACATTAATCTAAATTAAGCGATTCAGAATTTCTTTTGCAATAAAAACACATGTTGGGTGACTCTAGATAATTAACAGATTTCCTTTATAGCCAAGCTTTTTTTATCAATAAAACCCACTGGAAGCTGGCAAATAACAATTTGTTACACAAGCATCATACAAGATCCTATATAAAAGCTAACAAACAGAATAAATGCTCAAATCCAGGAATAAACAAATTATTCCTAATCCTAAGTGAAAGGCCAAGCCTTATCATTCTATCAGGACCACGTACGTATACATATACAGTCAATTCTAAATCGGTACAGAAAACACTTGTACATAAGATGGTGCAGGGTGTCAAAATATTCATCATGCGGTCCAAGTGTTAATACAATGACATAATTATTTGAAGTCTATCTTAATGAATGATCAATCAATAATAAGCATATGTTTCACTTTCACTTAACACGAGGATGAAAAGATTCATACAATTTCATTCCATAAGGTCTTGTGAATCTGAAATGCCTTCACATTCTTCATTGGCAAATAAATATAGATAATTTTTCGCAAAGTTTAAAAAAGAGAGGAACTTACAGGATCCAATCACAACAAATATGAAGAAACCAAGCACTATGGGTCCCACTGGGTAAGAGTCTTTTTTCTTTGTTGCTGTTTCAGGAACGGTACCGCGCTTCTTGATGTTCTTCTCAAACCTCTCCACCTTTCTGTCAGATAAACGCTTGGATGTGGTCTACAGACATCCCAGGACATGATGAATCAGTTTAAGCAACCAGATATCCACAAGAAAAGAACTAAAACTGCCATGAACTATACAGACTAAAAGCAAAAGTATATCTAAAAAGTTGAATACTACTAAACTGCCTGATAAAAAACAAACACACACATGTTTATTGTCCAAAAGCTTTGTTTGGAAACCCTTAACTCACATGTCCATCTTATGAGAGGTAAATTACTAAATCAAGCTCATAGAGAGGCCTGCTACATTAGCTTGGCCAAGTATCCCCTAGGCCCTACAAGAGGTTTTTCTCATGATGTGAGGTTCCCTCTTGTGATTCCCAAGACATGCATACAATTTTGTTACAAACTTATATGTGAATACCAACATGAGTAGGGCTTTCATAAGTCTATCCCTGTGCAACAAATAGCAAGAGAAATATGCCCTATATGTAATTATGTATTCACATCCTAAAGGCAAATGTAGCCAGTGGCGTACCCAAGGCTTAGCCTTGGGGTTCGCCCGACACCCATAATTTTTTTTGCCGCGTTCTAGTATATATCCGGTTTTTTCTAAACCGAACCCCATGAAATGTTATACCGAGCCTCAACTTTAAAAAAAAATAATTTCTAGTTTAAAAAAATGATTCGACACTAATGAGCCCAACAATATTAATATATTGAACTCAATAACCATTCCCTAATTAATAAAAAAAATGAGTCTTTGAGAATCCATTGGATAGATTGGTAGAAGACTACTTTATTTATACGTTTTAGTTATATACTTGTATAGATTTGATCATTTGAGATATTCAGAAATTATTTTGTGCATTGAGAATTCACACGGTGGTCACAAAGTTGGTTTTTTTTATCATGTAACGCGAACCGACCCGACCCGACCCAAACTAGTCTAAAAAGTTTTGTATATAGCGGCGGACGATCGAACTCCGAAAATTTCCGAACCCCATCCAAAAAATTCGTAGGTTCGCCACTGAATGTAGTAAACAATACATCTTTTAAATTGGCTGTTTTTTATAGTTACATAGCCTGAGAAACACGATCAGCAATTAATGACTAAACATACAACAAAGGTAAAAAGCTGATGTTAAATGACATGTAGCACAGACAATTTTAGAGGATAGAAGTAAACATAACTACATAAGAAGAAAATATTGAACGGATTTTGGGGGAGAGGGTCCAGTTTACATTGTGAACCCTCCTTTTTGTGCATTAAAATACAGGCACATACGGTAATAAGAAAATAAGAATTAGGGGTGCATTTCTGACACAACAATAATTTAACATGGAAATCACAGGTTTAGGTATAAGTCTAAACTCTAAACAGGTTCTTGTCAATTTCACGTCAAATCCGAAAACACACTATCTAAATGGTCATGTTAGGATCAACCACATAGGTTCACGGGTTGACCGGTTTATATTAATAACTAAAAAAATGTTTTTATGTTTAATGTAAATGCTTTACACACATTTGCTATTTTGGTTGAAAATTTGTAGTGTTAGTATTATTATGTAAGAAAATAAAATAACCACGATCATGTTAAAAACGTTGAGTTCGTGTCATCCTGTGGCTACGCGTTTACTTATTGAGTTTGGCCCGTCAACTGATAAACACTACCGTTTGGTATTCCTAAATGAAGAATCTTTAGTGTATGGAACTGATGTGACATGACAAAATTGAGGTAAAGTGGTTGCAACCACCAGCTTTAATTTCGTCATCTATTTGACCATTTAGCTTTATGATCCTATAATGTTTGATTCAAATTCCGAATATATTCTACACATAGATCGAACCGCAAGATTCTTACAAAAAAAGGATAACTATTACGAGTAAAATAAGTATCAAAACGAGAATCAATACCGAATCACAAAGTAAAAGATCTATTCCTTTGATCAAAAAATTAATGAATTACATTATCACAGCTGAAAAAAAATGTAAGCCCTAACATAATTGTAAAAAACACACAAGTTCCAAACAGATCAGATGCAGTGTTACGTGTTACCAGATCTGGTAAAATTTCAAATAAAATTCCGTAAAATTCATAAATCTGAAGCCCTAATTCGACAAAAATAGTTAATTGACTGCAAATCTAACGATCGAAATGAGTCTAAATTAGAATAAATGAACGAGGCTTAACTGAGACGATCAAAACACAAAAAACTGTTAGAAGGATGGAGGATGCGATTACCATTGTATCTTCAACAGATCTGATCTGCAAATCTTCGATCGATTGAGATATATGAGAGAGAATTTGCGAAGAATTTTCCAGAAACCAGAGCCTGCGATTTAGGGGAAGTTCTGAAATTACGGTGAACCGTGTGGTATTATATCGAAAACCGGATGCATACGACGACGTGCTGGCGAAACTAGTTTCTGGAGTGAAATTACAAAATAGTCCTTGAAGTATTTTAAACTCACATTATTGGTCTTTAAGAATTTTTGTTTGTAACTTTTGACCCGGTTGCTACTATTTGTAATAAGACTTACAAGATAACACGTATACAAAATAATTGTATTACTATAATGCAATGTAAAGAAAAATAAATATAAAAAAGACTGTATGATGACATTACAGTTATAAATAGGAAAAATTGCATGAAATAATCCTAGCTTTTTCCCGTTCGCAAATAATAATCCCACCTTCCGAAATTGCAAGGAGCAGTCCCAACTTGTCAATATTTTGCACATAACAGACCCTCCGTTAAAAAAAATTAACGGCGTCAAAAATTGATGACATGGAAGCTGATGTGGAACTTTTTTTAAATTTTTTTTTCTTTTTAATCCCAAGTTTTCACCTTTTTGCAAATAATAATCCCATCTTTACATTCATTCTGTTTGACTTTTTGGAGTCAAACTTCATGTATTTTGACTAAAAAATTGGACCCGAATTTGAGTTTGTTTGTGTTTGTGATTGATTCCAGTAGTTATAGTTTATCAAAACGAATCTACCGTAGGGTACGAAAACAATTTTCATTGAGTTTTGTTCATAATCGCGAAATGGGGGTGGTGAACATGTTCTTGAGCTCATCAATGGTGAAATCTTTAATCCGTAACGGTTTTCTGCAAGTCTGGTTCCACTAGCTTCGGTTTGAACTCGTGAATTCAATGGTACAATCGGTTTTGAATTTCGTTCATGTTTGTGTGATTCACCATTGATGAGCTCTTGAAGAACACCATTCTTTGATAATGGTGAATCACACAAACATGAACGAAATTCGAAACCGATTGTACCATTGAATTCACGAGTTCAAACCGAAGCTAGTGGAACCAGACTTGCAGAAAACTGTTAAGGATTAAATATTTCACCATTGATGAGCTCAAGAACACGTTCACCACCCCCATTTCGCGATTATGAACAAAACTCAATGAAAATTGTTTTCGTAACCTACGGTAGATTCGTTTTGATAAACTATAACTACTGGAATCAATCACAAACACAAATAAACTCCAATTTGGGTCCAATTTTTGAGTCAAAATACATGAAGTTTGACTCCAAAAAGTCAAACATAACGAATTTGTCCAAAATTGAGCTCGGTTTCAACCCAAAAGTGTGTATAATCAAAGCTGGCATCCCACGTGTCACTCGTCTGATTGTTTCGCGGATTTGATACTGGCGATGGGGTGGTTGTGGTGGTGGAGTGGTGGTGAGGTGGTGGTGGTGGTGAGGTGATGATGACTGGATATTGAAAAAAAAAGAAAAATTAAAAAAATTCCACATCAGCTTCCACGTCATCACTTTTTGACGTCGTTAAATTTTTTTAACGGAGGGTCTGTTAAGTGCAAAATAATGACAAGTTGGGACTGCTCCTTGCAATTTCGGAAGGTGGGATTATTATTTGCGAACGGGGAAAAGTTGGGATTATTTCATGCAATTTTTCCTTATAAATATTTTTATTTTTGTTTTTTGAAAAACCTTTTTTATATATTATAATATATATTTATATTATAAACTTTTGGTTTTTGTATTTTTAAAGCGCAAGAACATAAACGTTTTAAAAGTTAATAACGACTGGCCGTTTCATTGTTTTGTTGAGTTAATTAATATAAATGTTTTATTAAATTAATTTGTATATCTCTTCATAGACTATAGTTAATTTTAGATGAACAACCAAAATTTATAACCAAAAGCACACGGAGAATGACATTTTCATGATTATCTTGTTTAGCCGAATAAATTATTGTTATTTTGCTCGTTCTTATAGTGTTACTGGTCTATTTTTAATATATTTGACCCATTTTGTCTGGTTTATACTTGACATATTTGACCCCATTTGTCCGTTCATTTTTATATGTTTGAATGTTTTATATTTTGCCCCTCTAAGAAATAATCTTGAAACCGTCACTCTTTGCACGTTACTCTGTAAGATGGGACGTCTCAAATTTTGTTTTCATTGTAGGCCACTAAAGATTGTTGCACTAATTGATTGCTTCTTACTTTGATGTTAATCTCTAAATATTCAGGTGAACTTATTTTATTCAATTGAGAGCGTTGAATATTGATGGACTACACAAAAGGTTTTCCACTTGATGAATTTCGTGTTCAATGAATGTAAGGTTACTATTCTTTTTCATTATTTATGTACCTTTGAATGTAGGTTGGTTTGTTTGATTCTTCATATGTTTTTCCACAGTAAGGGTTGTTAAGTTCGGATTTTACTAAACTGTTTTCACTACAAATCGAAGGTAATTTACTTTGTTTCATCAGTATTCCAATACTTTAGAGGTATGTTGAAGTTTTTAGTAGATTCTCGGACTAATTTATGTCAACTTTAGGGGGCTTATAATGGTGCAAGACAATTAGAAGTAACAATGAACGGGATCGGAGAGAGAGCTGGTAATGCTTCTTTGTAAAAGAGGTGAGTGTAATGTAAGTCAAGTGTTATTTTAATATCCTAACATTCCTTTAACTGATTGATCGTTTGATAGTTTCACTTTAATATCCTAACATTCCTTGAACTTTAGATCATGTTTAAAGATTGAATACCGAAGAAATGAGGGACACATCTCTTGTAAATGCTTCCAATTTATACTTGACATCTTTTGTAAATGCTTCCAATTTATATTTGACAAATGTTTACTATACAAATATTCAAACTTTGTTACATGTGAATGTCATGTTTAAAATTTAAATGTTAGAAAATTTTGGGACCTAATCTTGTTTAATATTTAATAAACCTAAATGGAATATTAGAGTTATGGATTCTACATGTTGCTAATCCTTTCCATAAGTTAATTGCTTTCTAATGGTCTACATGCTTTTTTACACTTTTGAAACAATCTTCTTTCTTTCATGGGTAACTTCTTGGCCTTTTGCTTCACCTGTTGATATCAAACTCTTTGTTTGAAGCCAAAACATTCCAAAAACTGCAGTTTTTCAACACAATGATCTTCTGGTTTGTAAACTGGATTAGATGCGGATATATGTTTGAACACACCCGAAAACTTGCGTCCTTAAAATAAACATAATTTATAACTTTCATTCAATCATTCCAACTGCACAATGTTTGATCTTTGAAAGAGTTGTTTTTATACAGAGATTTCTAAAACTACTTTTTTTCATTACAAGTTATGTAGCAATCACCTGTTTATATCATATTTCCCAGGAGTTACTACACCAGAAATCGGATCTTCATCAGACCCAAAAAACTAGAAATCCACCAGCGAGAAAATCTTCCAGCACTCGGCTTTTAGCTGCAATAAAACAAGAAAAACAAGATTACCTGCCTTTTTACGCGTAAAAGGAGCTTATCACACAAGATTATGATCAACCAATACCATTAAAAAAGCACACAAGATTTTTTTTTTCTTCTGTTTCTAATCTGGGTTCCGACCCAATAAACCAATAATCGGAACATGATTTATAAAGGGGGTGGAGTCATAAACTCATAATACGGGTCATACGTTATCCTTTGCAAATGAAGCTCTAAACTTGAAAGAATGAGGTGTGTTTGGGACTGCTTACTAAAACTATCTATTAGCTTATTGACTTTTTGAAACAAGGCCATCCCAAACACTCTGAAAACTGAAAACAGCTTGTTCTTATATCCAAAGGCAATAAGCATGTTAAAAAGCAAAAATACCAAACATCCTGAAAGTGAGGTTAGGAAAAGAATAGTTAAGCAGCCAATCTGCAAGTTCAAGAAACTGTTACAGATAGAGAAACTTATACATTCTCTTTCTTGAGCATATCTATGCCACAAGATGGCATAATCACCACTTAATCATGTTTATTCACTCCAACTAATCTTTTCGAAAAGATGCATTTTAACAAATGGTTTAAATCCGGTAGACAAATACTGTATGTTTTGCCTACAAGGAGCTCACGTCTTTCTTTCTAATTATTTTTATTCAAATACTCGTTTTTTGTTTAAGCCAATGCGAATAAAACACGTTGGCAGGATTCGAGTCTGATAATCTTTTCCCATCTTTCCTCGAGATACGTGCCTAGGTACGAATCATAACAATTTAAACTAATATCATCACTAATTCAAACAAATGGTTCAAATCCGACCCCTCATACACACAAATATAAATACTCCTTGTCCGTTTTGCCTACAAAAAACTTACGTCTTTATTATTTAATCACTCTCATCCAAACACTCATTTAATTGTTTTAGCCACTTGATTTTATACGATATAGGATTTGCCTAAGGTGTGACAATAACTTCCATTTTCAAAAATCATAACAAATTTAAAACCAATATTATTATAACTAATTCACCAAAATATAAACAAGATGGTAAAAAGACAAATTTACCCTTGTCCGTCGATCCCTCCCTGTCCGCCACTCCCCCCGCTCCCATACGACCCATCATCCGCCGTCTGCCACACCGACTGCCACGCCTGCGACGGAGGCCCATACATCCCGGTCGGATCCACCGCCGGCCGTCCCATCGTCACCCCCGGCGCCGGCTGCCCCATCGGAGGGTAATAATACGGCAACCCACTCGCCGTGGCCCCCACCATCCCACCCCCGACAGAAACCGAAACATCATCCTTAATCTCGTCCCGCGGCACAATGTCCACGAGGAAATCGAAAATGTCGGTCCTCGTAATAGCCGCCGCGATGTCGTTTTTCTGCAGGGTTCTCCGTTTGTTTTCTTCCGCGTGAAGCCACGACCGGATTGTGAGTTCCAGGATGAAAAGCTCGCAGGCCTTCGCGAACAGAATCGGGGCTTCCGCGGATATCATACGAACATCCTCGTCCGCTTTCATGATCTTCTTTATCCGGGCCAATGGGAGCTGGTGGTTCTTGAAATCGTTGACTTGTTCGATCTCCTGCCGTTGGTAGTTCCAGAACATTTGGAGCTGTTGGTGTTGTTGTTGGAGGAGGTGGTGGTACGGCGGCGGTTGTTGGTGGGGTGGTGGGAATGGGGAGGGTTGCGGTGGCGCTACGGTGGCGGATGAGGGTGGTTGGTTGTTGGGGGTGGTGTTGGGGGTGGTGGTGTTGTCCATTGTTTCTCGCTCATGTGTTTCTCTCTCTAGAAATAAAATGGAGAATGGGAATGGGAATTGGGATTAATGGAGAGGGGGAGGATAAGGTAGGGTGCACTAATTAGGCTGGTGCTATTGGATGGAATGGGGTTGAGGGTGATAGGCTTATCCTGCGCACCCTAGGGCCTAGGGGTGTTATAGTAATTTACTATTTTTTTAAAGTTGTTAAAACCGGATTGAATAGTTTCATGTTCGTGTGTATGTGTGTTCGTTTATGTTCGATTATGTTCAATAGCGTCTGTTTAATTTTTATAATATAGTAATATAAATAATTTATTAATAAAATACTTCAAATAAGATTATTCGATGAGTCTTGATGACTTTTGGAATTAATTATGAATGTTTGAACCATTCATTTAGATGTTTTTCTTGATTATTAATATTATTGGAAACAAGATGTGTTTGTTTATGTTCACTAAAATTTGTGTTCGTTTATGTTCATGAACCATTCGTTTAGTCCTTAACAAACGAACACGAACATGTCAATTTCCTTAATGAACGAACACGAATAAGAAATTTTTTATTCGACTAATGTCCGTGTTCGTGCTCGTGCTCGCTTAAAGTTAAATGAACGAACACGAACGTGCTCATGTTTGTGTTCGTTCGGTTCATTTACAAGCCTAAGTATGTTCATTGGGAATACCTTAGTACGTGCATTCGGAGCCCATTTCTTATAAACAAACGTTCACAAACATAAATGAACGAACAAGACATTTGTTTATGTTCATTCATTTAGTTAAATAAATAAAAAATTATGTTTGTGTTCGCTCATTTATCAAATAAACGAACATAAACGAACTTCTCACTAAAAGATTTACGCACAGTTCACTGAATATTCGATTCGTTTAGAAGTTCGATAGAAGTCGTGGTAAAACAGCCGAAACCATGGGCTAAAAGCCACCCCACACCCTCCACTGTGTACCCTAAATGCATTTTAACAACTAATAGATTTCAATAATAAAAGTGTTTTTAATATACCATTCTCCTTAAGAAATGAAAATGACACGGATCTTGTTGATATCTTAAAGTCTAAAGTAATTGTCAATTTCCAATTATCCAACTTGAATGGCTTTCAGAATTCCTACACAATACCTTTATCTGTTTCCTCTATTTTGAAATTCATTCCCACCATTCAATTTAAAAACAAAAATGGAATTCAAAATATAAAATTATTATTTTAATAATTCATTTTTATTTTTGTATTTTTCTATGAAATGATTATTTTGTTAATAGTGATTATAGAGTGTTTAATGCTTAACGAGTGGGATTACTATTTGCTTTTCGACGAGAAATCTCTAGAAATAACATTTACACAAATTTTATGTCTTGAAGTATTTGGATGAGATCATATATATAAGGCTACCCGTAATGGATAAGGCCCCATAAGGCCCCGAATGGGGCATTATCCGCCATGTGGACGAGGACTGGACAATGGGCTTTATGGGGCTTTATGGTGTAGTGGATAAAGCCCCCATAACGCCCCATAATCATTTCACTTCTCCCCACTCTCGGCGTTACCTGGCTAACGCCCAAGAATTTTTTTTCGTCCATAACGCCCCATAACGCCTAAGCGTAGTGGGGCGGGGCGTATAAGGGGCGTTATAGGGCGTTAAAGGGCCCAGTAACGCCCCATTACGAATAGCCTTGATATCATGGCTTCACCAAAATTGTAGTGCCTCGCCAAAGAATATTCCGAATCAAACACATATGTTTAAGAAAGATCATAACCCAACTAAAAAACACATATAGAGAATTCGAAATGAAGAGTGTAAATCCTATCACAACCGCCACTTGATAAATGTTTATATATAAATACCAAAACGAATAGTTTTATAACCGTAAAGGGTCATACCATATTGATTCCATAAAGTTGGATCATTACAGCCATAAAAACTCATACTATAGTAAAATTCTCATATTTAAGCGACGACTGGGAGAAACAACAATTTACACTTTTTTGTCACCACGCCTCGGTGTCGCTATAATCATCACAACCCAAAACAAAAAGAAGTGAATCAAAGAGTGGTCCTCAAAACGACAAAAAACTGTCTCTCGTTATAGTACTGAGGCTGAATATCGGGAGGTTGCTCATGTTGTTGCCGAAATTTGTTGGTTACACAACCTTCTTCTTGGGCTCGGTAACTCTCCATCTCGGACATCTCTTGTCTATTATGACAATGCCAGTGCCATTTATATATCCTGGAATCCCATCTAGCACCAACGCACGAAGCATATCGAGATTGATATTCATTTTGCTTGGGAAAAAGTTAAACAAGGTAAAGTTTGAGTGCTTCCATCTAGATATCAGAGAAGTGATATTTTTATGAGCTATTTAATGATTTTTATTCTAGTTTAAATCTTCCTCCTTAGTTATAGGGGTATATTAAATTAACTAGATTATACTCACTATTGTCAAATATCCTAATGTTAGGATATGACAATATCCTAATGTTCAAGGATATTAGAGGTAAATATTGATTTCTATTGTAAGTTTGTAACTATAAATATATGGTGCAACAATGAGAAATTAAGTTTTAAACATATAATATTCTATTATGGTATCTAGAGCATTTACGATCCTCCCCCTCTAATTATCATTCAAACTATTAACCTAGGTTAATATTTTTATTTCTACCTATGGCGACAATGGATAAATCTTTTTTATTGGAAAAAAGTTCGACGAAAAAGTGTTTTGTGGCGACTTGTCATAAAGCATGATCAACTATGATGGCATTTTCCATCTATTGTGACATTTCGTCACTACAGGCTTGAATGACAATAATTAGGGTCCAAATGTTGGTTTTTCTTGACCTAGATTCTTGTAGTGTATAACTACGTGATAAATCGTGTGTGCATTGTATGTTGGTGTTTCTGCTGCGCCACTTGGATCCTAACAATATCAAGTACATAAAGGTTAAATTATATTTAAATAATCTTGGGTTATTGGCTTCAAATAATCCTAACTATCATTTTTTTGCCAATAACACTCTCAACTAACGAATTACCTTTTGGCACTCCCAACTATCAACATATTTTCCTCCACCACTCCCTCCGTTAATTTTCTTTAACTCCGTTAGTCATCTGCCTACGTAGGTGTCCTACATGACATTAAATAAAAAACATGCACATATAATAGATTAATGTATTAAGAAGATTTAATATACTTGAAAAGGTTGTTGGAACTTTAGGAGAAAGCCTAGTGAAAAATGTGTTTTTTCACTAAGTGCGAAAATGAGTTTTTCACCAACTTTGGACTAAAATAAAATACAGATAACATAGGTTGTTCTCTCTGTGTTTTATAGTGTGACAATCCGACTTTTCAGGTCATTTTCCCGACATTAACTGAACGTAAAACGTATTAAATGTCGTGTGAACATTTATGTGCTTATCTGTGTTGACTTTAGCAATTAGGGTTTTGTGTAGTAATCACTAAACGAGCTTGCACTTAAGTTTGACGTTTGATATTCTTGTTCTATGATTTTATGTAAATCATACGTTACGATTTCATGTGAACGTTGCGTCATTTTAGGTGACAATTATACCCTATGATTTTAGGTGATAAACATATATAATTTAATCACATTTATGATTTTATGTAATATAAGAATTCTAATTACAAGTTATTAATCATAGAGTTATGCACTTTAAATATGTAAGTTATAGATTTAAAACCCATGATTTTATGAGAATTAAAATGGAGAATCGAAAATTATTTTCTATGATTTTATGTAGTCATTTAAATTCATACTTTCTCATAAACGTTATACGATTCGTATATTTTTGACGTTCCTCGTATATTTGTCGTTAAAAACATTTCATGATAATTCCGTTAGAGCCGTTAACCCTTTTAGAACTTCAAGGGACTTGTTTTGTCATTCACCAAATATGATCTATTTAACCAAAACCTAGAGGGACCAATTTTGCCAAAACTCAATTCTTGAATTGTAACTCATTGTAATTACGTGAATAAAGGATGACGGTCAGGTTTGAGACCGATCATCAATCCGGCGGTTTCGAGAGTTCACAATCAATGGGTTCATTCAATATCCTCTAATGATAACCCATTCATTCTCACTTTATGTACACAACCATTCCTGTCCCTCTCTCTCTAGCATCCTCTTGTCTCTCGCTAGTTTTCTTGTTTTCCGGCGAAATCCCGAATTCCGGCCAAATCACCATCAACGAACACCAACGAACACTCCACAGTGATCGCGAGTTCCCAACTAGCATCCAGGAGCAATCAGATTCAAGTTTCGTGACGGCGCTCGGTGTTCGCGTTCGAGGTTCGAGGATCGTTTTAGGGTCAAAAACTCGTCAATCTTTCATCTCAGGTTCAAGGTAATCGTTATTTCATGCTAGTCGCACGTTTTCTGGTCCCTTTTATGTTTTTTTTCGGTTTTCCGGCGACCGGAAAATACCTCCGGCGAGACTAGGGTTTGTGGGGAAGAAGATGATAACAGGCGGGTACGGGTTAAAAGGATTGTGAGCCGGGTATGTTACCAGACGCCAAACTGGCACAACTGGTAAGGTCGCCGTGTTTGTACGCTGGAGGCGCGGGTTCGAGTCCCGGCCTCACCATTTTTAATTCCTTATTTTTCTAGACTTGGTTTCTGGTCACTGTTGGTAAACACAATGGTTCCAGTCGCGATTTCAACACAATTGGTCCGCTGGCCGGATGGCTAAAGCACTACTATTTCGTCCGGAGGTCACGGGTTCGAACCCGGTGACCTCCATAATTTTTATTTTGTTGTTTTTTGTATTGTTTTGAGCATTTGGTTACTAGATTTTGTATTAAAATTGTTCCTTGTCGTGTCTTAAACCCGTAAAAATATATTTATGATACTTAAGACTCGTAAATCATATTTTGAATTATAAAATAGGTTAAACTTGTTATCTTTAATTAAAAATAGATTTCTAATACCTATATATATATATATATATATATATTGATATAAAAATTCTAGTTTTACAAAAAGGTAAAAATATATAAATTTTGAGTAGATTAATATATAAACTTATGCCGTTGGATTATTATTGAGATAATCGAATATCTTTATGATAACCTTTAATATATATATATAAATATACTTTATCCTCGCAAAATTCGTTATTAACGTCACTTGAACATTTAGTTAAATATATATATATTATATATGTATTTATTTTTTATATCCTCAAACTTAGAAAGTATATATTGAAGTTATATATTGTATTTCTCGCGTTACTTCGATAATCGCTCGGATTTGGCACACGTGCCATCCTCGACATGTTTTGAATTCCACGATCCTTCGTTTGTGTCATTTACGTTAGACTTATAGTTTATAGAACACACACTTATACATTCATGCTCGTTAGGTGATTGATTGCTTGCACAAGACTCGTTCTTGCTACTTGAATTTACTATTTTATCTGGAAACTGTGCTAGGCAACCTAAGGTGAGTTTCAAGGCCCTATTTTACTTTTTCAAATCCTGTTGGGGGAGATTAACATGCATGATTTACACAACTGAGATAATTAGACTTTTATATATCACTTGAAGTACTTGTAGCACACTGATACAACAAAGTCCTTCCTATGGTACCGTTAGTATTAATGACGATAGCGGGAGATATATTGTAGTACTACTGGGTCTAACAAACCCCATCCGGGTCAGTCGCGCTGACACAATTGGATATCGAACGGGTGTTATATTCATCCTAAACACAACAAGGCAAACTATAAACAACTGTTAGCTTCGGTCATGTATATAGCCTAGCTAGCTATTTGATATATATTAGTGATTATGCTCTTACAACTTGATTGTGGTTGAACAATCAATCTTAAACTCAACTTGAATGTTGTTGAACAGTCAATCGTAAACTGGACTTAAACTGTTTTTGAACAGTTGCAATACTTTTAACTTGAACTCTTTTTGAACTGATAAACCTGTGAACTCACCAACCTTTGTGTTGACACTTTTTAGCATGTTAGTCTCAGGTTGCAGATGTTCGAGTATCACGAGTACACATGCATGAGACTTCGAAACCCTCTTATTGTCTTTGAACAAGCCACGTCACCTTGGGTGGTGGTGTTTTTATAATAAATACTTTCAGCATATTACGCTTCCGCATTTGTAAAACTCTGTAATTATATTTTAATAAAATATACAACCTTTTATTAATTATTGATCGTTTGGTGTAACTAATGGACATCGATCCTGGTTTGTAACGCTCCCTGCGACGCGTTATCGCGCGTGAGATTTTTGGGGGTGTGACATATAGGTTTGCGTAGTATGCTGTGAGGGCTTTCCAACGCATCAAACCACGTCCAAATCCGAGCTCGTATGAATGAGATATCGATGCTCAAAGTTGAGGGTTCGAAGCTGTCAAAGTTGCGAAAATTAGAGAGAAATGCTAAGTATAGCATGAGAACTCATCCCACATTGGTTGGGGGATGAAACCAAAAGTGGTTTATAAGGTGGGAAGCTTACCAACTATTGTTTCCTCTAGTAGGACACATCCCTTGGACCCTAAGGGGTGCGAAGCACCCCTAACTCGCACTCGCACACGCGCGTGGCGTGGGCGTATGAGGCGCAATGTGGCGCTTTGATGGCGCACTCTGCACTTCGCCCGCTTGAGAGCCGCCTTATTGTTTTTAAGTTCAGCCGGAAGTTGGTCCGATTGGACACCAGGCAGAGAAGTTCAAGCGGACCTGTGTGGTCCGGATAGGAACTGAGTTCAACCGGAAATAGTTCCGGTTGAAGTTCAAGCGGATGGGCCCAAGCGGGATAGTTGAACCGGGCGGAACCGAGTTCAACCTGAACAGTGGTTCAGGTTGAAGTTTAAGCGGAAGGTTGGTCCGGAAGCGCCAGTTCAGCCGGAAAACAGCTGTAACGCGGGGTCCTCCTGATTAACAGCTGGAAACGCGTTTTTGAGCTAATTAAGGTAATTCCGCGTTAATTAGAAATCAATTTGCATTAAAGACGTTTAATGTAAAGTTTGACTACGAATTATTTTTGTGTGCTCAACAAGTCATTCCCACCACTATAAATCCAGCCTCATTAGTTGAGGCATTACACACCAGAATTCACAGAATTCTTATTCTCTCTTTTTCCTCTTCTCTCACTCTCTCAATCTTCATCTTGTTCGTCAAGACTTCAAGAACTCGAAGGTAAACTTCAAGCTTAGAGTTATCCCGGCCGTACAATACGGTTTAGGCGATTGTACCCTGGGAAACAAAACGGATCTTCGGTAGACCCGGAATTTGTTTTAATTGACCCGGGTTTTGACCCAAAGCCTTCGCCAAGGTTCCTTGGAACCTTTCTCGTTTTCTTATCTTATATCAAAAGATTTTTCTCAAATCATTTTTCTTTAACTTTCAGTTAGTATTCAAAACCTTTTTATTTAATTTTCTGTCTTTAATTTATTTCATTTAAATCAAAGTCATTTCATCTCACTTGTATTGAGATTTCATTTAATTGTAATCGTTATTCAATTTTTTGTATTGTACTTTCATTTCCGTGTAACTTCATTTATTTTCCCTGTGATTAGAATTTCATTTCATTATATTGTAATAGATTAGATTTATTTTCTTTGTTGTAATCGTATTCAAATAAAATATTTATTTTATTTTAATTTTACGAACGGTTTTCCTACAAAGGTTATACAGACAAACCTGGGTATTAAAGTTATATCTATTGTTTACAATTCAATATCCTAAACATGACTTTTCTTTATTTATTTCATCTGAATTATTCTTCTTTGAGTTAATTTCCTTTTTGGTCCCTGTGGTTTGGGCCATTTAACGGTTTTAGTCCAAAATTTTAAAAAATCCGATTTCGGTCTAAACATTTTATTTTTGTTTCAATTTCAATCCTTTTTTAACACCGTCAATATTTTTTTGTTAAGTCCTATGATAAAGACCAAAATACCATTTTTATTAAAAAAATAAAAAATATCTCACTAATACATATAAAGAAGGACCCACCCAACTCTCCATCTCTTTCTATCTCTCTTCAACCCATCATCTCTGATTCTCCTCCCTATGCAGCTACCATCTCCGGCTTACCTGGTTAATCCAAAGTTCAAACCAATTTCATCTATACCCTCTGATTCGAGATCTGAACAACAAGTGAACCGCCATCGCCGATGCTCTTGTCCGGTTATCCTGCCATCACCGAGATCTGATTCGCCTACGCCGCCGCAACGAAACCCTAGGATTACTCAGCTCTTCAATTAGGGTTTCGCCACTGGATATTAGGAACGGTGGTGGTTGCCACCCGATTTTGGGAACAATTTACTCTTCCTTTGATGGAGAGCAGAGATGTAGAGGTGGCAAAAGTCGGAGGAACGTCGGAGGTCGGCCAGTGGCGACGGTCGGGGCCCGCCGGAGGCTCCCCCAAGACCCTTGATCTATTTCTGTGGCAAACCAGTAAGAAAATATATTGTTTTTAATTATTTTATAAGAGGGGTATTTTGGTCTTATTATTAAATTTAACAGAAAAAATTTAACAGTGTTAAAAAAAGGACTGACATTGAAACGAAATTAAAACGTTTGGACAAAAATCGAATTTTTTAAAATTTTGAACTAAAACCGTTAAATGGCCCAAACCACAGGGACCAAAAAGGAAATTAACTCTTCTTCTTTTTTTCTTTTATGTGGACTGCTGGATCAAATGGCAAATGGGCCGTGCAAGGAAATAAATTGATGGGTTGATTATTTCTTGGGCTTAAGTATTCTAAGAAGGTATTCATAAGGTTTTTACACACAAATATCTACAACTCTATTCTACAAGCATTCTGGTTCACACCTTGTTTGGAGCTTTACCATCTGCTCAGCTGCTCTTGTCTTTTTCATCCTTTTTTTTTGGCATATAGATTATTCTACAACTGATCCAAGTGTTAGATATTTGTTCTGGATTACAAATAAATTCTTGGTTTATACTTTTGTGAGTTGAATAAAACCGAATAGTTTACGGTTTTACGACAGATTGGCATACGAAAAACATATAGGTTAGTTCTGTAACATTCAATCTAAACTATATCGTTACATCACTATAATAAGTGGAAATTGACAAATAGGTTTATACGCGGATTTGGTATATATACAAGCGGATGAAAATGCTATTAATATTAAGTATTAACGATACTTGGACTATAGTCCTATCAAGTACTTAAAAGGTTCGTACCGAAGTGGAAATTAACAGGTTATACTTTTAATATAGACAAGAGTAAATTACAAATTACGTCCTTTATAATTAGTCAAATTATGTCTTTATAATTAGTCAAATTATGGATTGTAACCTTTCTGAAACTAAGTAACACTCAATGACCTTTTTTTAGAAATTGTTACGGATTACGTCATTTTCACTAACAGAAGTTAAGTTTTCTGTTAGTTTTTATAAATGACCATTTTACCCTTACTATTTAAAGGACCAAATCTGTAATTCTAATTATTTCTTTACTTATATTTTATTTATTTTCTTTTTTCTAATCCTATTAATTAGTTAATATTAGTTTTCTTTATAAACAATAAATTCGAATAAAACCAATAACAACGAACACGAATAAATCAATTAATTCATCTTTGTACAACAATAACAAACAAAAAAATATTAGTAAACGAACAAAACTAAAATTTTAGAAAAAAACATTTTTTTTGCTAGTTTATTTAGAAAACATATATTTAAATACAGACAAAAACATATATTTAAATAAAACTTTAATTTTGTTAAACGTTAGTAAACTAGAAAATATTTTCTAACAATGAACACGAACAAAATTTTGTTTTTTCATTTGTGTACTCGATTAGATGACGATAAATTAAAGGAAAAATGATAAAAAGTAACCGAAAAAATTAACTTCTGTTAATGAAAAGGACGTAATCCGTAACAATTTCTAAAAAAAAGGTCATTGAGTGTTACTTAGTTTCAAAAATGTTACAATCCATAATTTGACTAATTATAAAGGTCGTAATTTTAATTTACTTTATAGACAATAATGCATATTATGTATTTATTTTGTCATAATTTTATATATAATAATTATTAATTTTCTAAATTGTCATTAATAAACAAAACAAAAATTACATAAATAAACGTTAAAGCTCACGAGCGGACTCGAGTCGGATATGTGAAGCTCGGATTCGAGCTTGTTTATTAAACGAGTCATATTTTAAATCTTGAGCTTGGCTCAGGCTCGTTTAGGCTCGGCTTATTTCAAGTTTTTTTTTTTATAAATCTGATCTTGACTAGATCACAAGTAGCTCGAAGAAGAGGTAGATGAGAACCAATAATATGACACTATTGTACCATAGCTATTAATTGCATATCAGATGTCTCTCCTTGAATATTTAGAAATCAAGATGTTTTTACACTTTGATTTGACATTTAACCAAAAAAAATTAAAACAAAGAGCCAGCGTTTTGTGGGGTTGTAAAAAAGTAGGTGCTACTTGTAAATTGGTATAAATGTATAGCATTCATCATATTGATATCAATAAAAAAACCTACATAAGTTCACATGGCAATGACTGCAGTAAAGGTTGAGAGCAGTTCTGTAGCTAACATCTCCAGATGGTCTCTAGCTGGAATGACCGCTCTGGTGACCGGTGGTACACGTGGAATTGGCTATGCTGTGGTGGAGGAACTTGCCGAGTTAGGTGCGATAGTGCACACATGTTCTCGTAACGAAGCTGAGCTTAATCAACGCTTACAGGAGTGGAGGGCGAAAGGTTTCACCGTCACTGGATCTGTTTGCGATGCATCTTCTCGTCCTCAACTTCAGCAGCTTATAGAGACAGTTTCCTCTATTTTCAACGGAAAACTCAACATTCTAGTAAGTTGTTTTAATTTTGTTTGGAATGAGTAATTTTACCATGTATTGTGATGGGTGTAAACCTTTTAAAAGGTTTACGGTGACATAGACATGGTTAAATACGTAAAGGGACGTGAATTTTGATGGTTGTATATAAAGTATCCACCTCGTAGAAGAATTTTATGTTGAAACACTGATTAAAATAAAGAAGTTGCAATTACAAATTCAGATTTATGAAAAAGAACTATATTTTAAAGATTTGAAAATTTAAAAAAGAGTAAACCTCTATTTTAGTCCTTGAGGTTTGCTAATTTAATCCATTTTAGTCCAAACGTTTCAAAATATCCAATTTAATCCCTCACATTTCGATTTATAATCAATTTTAGTCCAATTATTAGTTTTCTTTTAAAATAATATCTTAGTTTGACTTTGTTGACCCAACTTAAGGGTATAATTGTCCAATTATTAATGTGTTTTTAAAATAATCTGCTAATATATATATATGCAATTGCCATTTTGACTTGTTTTCAAATGGTAACCTACACAAAAGGTACAAAACAAAAAAAAACTCAAAAAGATATCATCTGCACACCCTTTTATAAACAACTACAATATTCATTCAAGAGTACCTTCAATTAAAA
The DNA here is from genome assembly GCA_039602395.1 of Deinandra increscens subsp. villosa. Classification (NCBI taxonomy): domain Eukaryota; kingdom Viridiplantae; phylum Streptophyta; class Magnoliopsida; order Asterales; family Asteraceae; genus Deinandra; species Deinandra increscens. The sequence continues at coordinate 107,443,172 of JBCNJP010000010.1, read as the reverse complement.
TATATTTAAAATCAATGAAATATTCATTCAAATATATTTAAATGAAATATTCATTCAAATATATTTAAATGAAATATTCATTCAAATAGCATACATAAAACCTGCTAATATATATTTAAATGAAATATTCATTCAAATAGCATACATATAAGTTGCTGCCACCGAAATACTTGTGTTCTTCACACCCCTATATAAGCTATTGTAGTAATGCAACCCACTTCCATGGTAACCATGGTAACAAATAGCATACATATAAACTACTGCATCCATATATCCATACAATATATCTAAAAAACAACAAAAAGAACATAAATATATAAAAAAACAGTTAATAAGAAAATATGGTTTCCATCCATATACCCATAAAATATGCAAAAGGGGCTTTTTAAACATATATTAGGAGATTATTTTAAAAAGAAATTAATAATTGGACAATTATACCCTTAAGTTGGATCAACAAAGTCAAACTAAGATATTATTTTAAAAGAAAATTAATAATGGACTAAAATTGATTATAAAACAAAATGTGAGGGATCAAATTGGATATTTTGAAATGTTTGGACTATAATGGATTAAAATGACAAACCTCAGGGACTAAAATAGAGGTTTACTCTTTAAAAAAAAAAACTATAAAACACAAAACATTTAATGATCTTTTAACGGCTTGTACATGTATGCTTTGATGATGGGGACTACTAGGGACACCCAACTTTTTTTTTCTGGACACCACCCTTAACCCTGCGGTTTGCCCTTAATGGGGCATTTGTTCACGCCTTCATGCACTACTACAAAAACTGGCATTCTTGACGTGCATTGCGCGTCAAGAAGGTGCCTTCTTGACACGCAAATGCGCGTCAAGGATGCGGGGGTCAAGAAGCTTCTTGACGCGCAAAATGCGTGTCAAGAAGTTCTTGACACGCGAACGATGACACGCATTTTATGACGCGCAATGCGTGTCATAAAATGCGCGTCAAGGAAGCCCCCGTCATAAATCTGTTTATGACACACATTTTTGCGCGTCATGGATTTAAAAAAAAATTAAAAAAAAAATGTTTTTTAGTAGAATCACTATTTCATATATTAAATGACAATTTACCTGATAATACAAAATAAAGTACACTATTTATAGCAAAATAATACAATTCATATATATAGCAACCAAATCATTACAAAGTTTACATAAGTTTACAAATGGAAAAATAGTATGCTAACAATAAACATGTACTCTATCATCATCAGATTTCTAGTGTTTGTTCTAGCTGCAAGTTGTATCCAAAAACCCTCATTGAAAGTGAGAATATTTTCTACAAGTGTTGAAAGCTGTTACCAAGGAAAATAAACAATTTAAAACATATAGTAGCGGTTTAATGAATATGTAAAGAAGTGTGTGCTTACTTCCCGATCACTTGCATTTTTCAACATGTCTATAAGCCTGTCAAGTTCCACCGTCTTTCTCCTGTTCAATATCAAGAAATAAGTGATTTAATTATCAACAGATTCACAAATAAGGGAAAAGAATACTTTGTAACTTTCACATCTTTATGATTAGATTTGCCAGCCAAGAAAGTACTGCAATCAACGTTTTGGTCCAGAATGTTTGAGATATATTACTCCCATAGAACTAAAGGATGCAATTTCGACACATTTACTTATGAGTGGGGCGATTTGGGGTTTAAGAGGTAAAATAATAAAACTAGCTTAAGTATAAACAGAACATATGGCTCAAAAGGGTCAAAAGTTTTCCATAGTGTTCTTTTAAAGCCTCTTAATAGTTACATTGAGATAATATCACTTTGCAAACTAAAAACATTTCACACATTCAACATTTTGCCACCTCTACATACAACTAGAAAAGATTTGAGCTCCAGCTCACAATCAGATGACAAAAAAGAAATGAAAAGGGTGTGTAAATACCTATACATTTGAAACCAATGGCTTCCGATATCCAAAGCAAGCAACGATAGGAATACAAAGCTAGGTCTGTAAAGTTGATAAATTATTCAGTTACGACTATGAAATTAAAAAAAACAAAAAACTAGTAGAATAGAACCTAAAAAACAAAGAACCTGTAGACTTGAGAGAGAATAACTAGAAGACAAGCAGTGCTTATCCTGAGAGACGCCAAATTTCAGTTAGAAATATGAAATAAATGTGATGCACATCAGGATAAGGTGAATATACGGCATAAGTATGTATATTTCAATAAGTAACTATTATCATCACCTATCTGTGACCATGTCCAGAACAGCCCCGAAGGTTGAAATTGCAAGGGAAAAATAATAAAATAATAATTAGATAGATAACACAAAAATCCATTAAACAGTGAAAATGGTTAGAAATCAAAAGGACGGACACCTTATGTAATTTATGTAAATAACAAACAGCTCAAGGCTAAAAATAATATTCGCCAAAAGTAGATTATTTACTTATTTAGAGGAAAATACATCCAAAGACATACTGATAAATGATAATAATTACTGAACACTCCTTACCTTGATTGAATTTGCGAGCAAACCAACCATCCAAGGCATCACAAACAAAGCTGAAACAGCAAGATCAACCATTTAATATCCTTATTACAGCCTTTTAAATAGTGGTATCTTAGTTAGTTATACCTGGAATCAGGGTAATTAACAACTTTTTTTGTACTTAATCTTTACCTGATGAAATAGAGGATTGAAAAAAGTTCCTTATTGGTAAAGCATATTGCAAAAGCATAGCAGTTCAACAGAACTCTTATGTATCCTGTACATGGATGTAAAGATAGGGTGACATATAATTCATAAAGATTTTCACAGTTTGCATACTAATTGTAAAATAACTAGGATATTAACATAAAACAAAAAGATGCATGAATGAAAGAGTAAGACAAGTTAAGAGAGATAAAAATTAATTAGTAGTAGAGTGATTAAAAAAAACGTCTAATTCAGTAATTTCCTCTAGTATCAGCCTAGGTTTGAATCTAGACTCCACCGTTTCCCTGCCACAATCCCTTGAGGGCCACCACCAGCCCAGCGTAAGCTGCACCTTAACTGGTCCCCCTCATTAGCAGGCTATTGGTGGGGCCTCGTGAATTTTCCCCAACAGGTCTCATGGTTACCCCAAAAAAACACTCGATAAAAATACGCTAACTGAACATACCAATTTTAACTTAAGCATATCTGCAACCAATTGGATAAGAAAATGAACAAACAAATAATCATGATAGTAAAAGGAATAACAAGGACATAGAACATAGGAAATTCTTCTTGGCTTCCTAATTAAATAAACGATTACATTTCCTTACATTGTGACTTACTAACAGATAATCCAAAAAGAAAAGCTTATGGTAACAATAATTTGTCATCCAAAAAAGCTAGAACTATAATAATATACACTTCACCGTATTTGACATGTGATTCACATCCTAATTAATTAATTAAAATATATATCAATTATATCAATTTAGATATGTCATAAAATCCACTTGCTGTTTAGGAACTCACCAATGATGTTTGGGATGTAAAGATACACGCTTATTGTTTTAGGTCTTGATTTAGGTGTCATCTCTACTACTCAGCAACAAATTAAGGTTGCTGAAATCTACAAAAGCTTAAAGTATTTTTTGGCTGCATCACCAAAAGCAACAGAAGTTTGGAAAATTATTTTTGTATAAAACAGATTAGTAGGATTCTTTAACCACAAATTTTATAAAATGGAGTGGTAACCAGCCATACTATAAATAAAAACAAGCGTACCCAAGTACACCATCAGATCTGACAAACTTAGGAAGTCCATCACCAAGACCCCTGGCAAATCCAGGTTGTGTTTGGACACGAACCTTCACCGCCTCCATGGGACAAAGAGCCATATCAGCAATCACCTCAGCAGATGCAGAACCAACCAGGTAGATCAAAGTCTTGTACTTTGTAGCATACTCTGGGCCAGCAATGTCATAGTATTTCTTGAAGAACTCACAGAAACCAAACTTGCAGGCTCCCTAAGCACTGTAACCAAGCAGGGTTACATAATCCAAAGTAAGCTTTTTTTACCCGCATGACTCGTTATAGATATAACATAATCCAAACCAATCCATTTGTAAAGCAAGGAGCTAAAAACAAAGAACCATATATGAAGTGAGACACTAAATAGAAAGCTAAATGGGAGAGGTTTACATGGAAGTTATAAGTGATCCTCCCATTTGGGCTCAATCCCAGCTTTAAACAAATGAAAATCAGCATTTCCTGGCAGCTTGCTAGGCTTGAATACATGATCATATAAGCTGCAATAACAGCATAACACCCAATACAATCAATCTTAATTCCAAAATTCTAAAAAAAAAACCTTCTGGTTTCTAGTTTTATCTGTTAAAAAACTCTGAAACAACAGATTTATATGCCAGGATTTATCAAATGCTAATAACATATCAGATACAAATCTAATCTACGGATAGCTATACATTTCGTATCAGCTAGGGTTTATAAATCTAGATCGAAAGAAATATCAAACGCTAAATCGAATTAGAGAGACGATTAATACAGATTGAGCATGAAACTAGGGTTTACCACCAAAACTCTTCGACGGTGTCGAAGGTGTAAGCATCGCGAAGATTATTCCCCCAAGCGGCGCCTTGTTTAGGTTTGGATACGTTATCGAACCAAAAGGTCCACTTCTTGTCTAACCTATGAGGCTGCTCCGCCGCTGCTCCGCTAACATCCGCCGCTGCGCCGTCACTCGACATGATTGGTTACTGTAACACCGGCACAAATAGGTGGTTGTCGATGGAGAAGGAGAGGAGAGGAGAGGGTGGTTGTCGTGTTTCCGGCTGCAATCTTCTATTTGACGAGAGCGAGAGCGAGAGAGAGAGTATATTTGGGAATTAGGGCAAATTTTTTGGGGAAAAAAATAAGTGAGCGGGAGTGTGAATTTTAGGGGAAAAAATGGCGGGAAAAAAATTATAAAACGACGGATACTTCTTGACACGCACATTTTAAGTGTCCTCCGTGTTTTTTTTTTTGAAATATGACAGAAATTCTTGACACTCAAAAATGCGCGTCATGAATTCTTAGAAATTACTTATAAATGACATTTTATTTTGACACTTCAGTTTTTGCACGTCAAGAATTATCGAGTGTCATCGTTCGCGTGTCAAGGAAAGCAGTTTTTGTTGTAGTGATGGGGGGTTATGCCCTAACTGGGGGGTTAAACCTTTAAGGCTTAAAAAGTAACCGAATGTTTTTGGGATCGGTGCCACCAATCATTGGGTAGTTGTTTGAACTGCCAGGTTAAGCCCTTAATGGGGCATTTTGGGTTGTAGATTTTTTTTCTAAGTTATGTTTTTTAAATAAAGATTAACTATTTTATAAAAGTTTATAATTACTCTCGGGAACACTAATATAAACGATCGTATAGTATGAGTTTTTTTTTAAATAACTCGTTTAACTTTTTAATAACTTACAAATATAAAAACGTTAAATTTTTTATATTCGTAACTAAAAGTTTATAAAGTTCTCTCGGAAACACCAATATAAACGATCGTATAATATAAGATTTTTTTTTCCTATTTTTCTTAATAACTCGTTTAACTTTTTAATAACTTACAAATATTAAAACTTGTTATTATTATTATTATTATTATTAAACTATTATTATCAAACTTATTATTATTATTATTACAAAATTTAGAATACAACTTAAAATAATTTTTTTTTTAATCTTAATGGGGCGTTTAGCCCTTAATGAGGCATTGTGTCACCAATGATTACATATGTATCAGTGTAAATGATTGACTGGAACAACTTTTTAAACTTAATGAGGCGGTTTGCCCTAAATGGGGCGGTTTGCCTGGTGTCTTTAAATCATCACGCACAACTTGGTTTTGTAATATAAAATATTTTAACTATTTAATTTTATAATTTTTTTTTTTACTTTGGTTAAGTCTAAATTCAAATTTATCAAGTATTTCATTTCAATATAATAAACAAAATCCTTATTTTCGGCGACTAGATTTTTTTAACTGCAAACATCCGGTTACCCGTCGATCTCATCATGGCAAATGATGTTACCCACGGTACGTGACGACCGGAGTCAGTACGAGTTACCAAAACCATCTGTGTTGCACATCCATCCCAGAGGAAACTCACCGCCTAAATGCCCACTGTCGTAAAACCTCTGACCCACATATAACTATTGAGAAATTTTTATATAGATAAAAAAATACATAATTGTCGTAGATTATGATTGTATTTATAGTTTTTTTTTAAAGTCAGTTGTGTAACACACGGGGATAGAAAACTTGTATGCTTTTAAACGTTCTATTATTCTTATATGTTTACGGTTAAACATATGCTTAAAAAATATAATAATAATTATATATAAACTTATTATTAGTTATATATAGATAATAACAGTAGACTCATGAATTGCAAGTTCTAGAGCTAATTATTTAGAGAATTGGTTGAGGTTCTTGATATCCCATAAAATTGTTTTATATAGATAAACAATGTTGGGACAAACATACAGAAACTAACTATGGAGTACACTGCTGAAGAATACTCCATGATCATGTCTACTAATTTGGAATCTTGTTACCATACGAGTCAACTCGCACATCCTCTTTTGAAGGCTTCGGGTCATGGATCCATCGTCTTCATATCCTCTGTTGCAGGTCTTGTTCACATATATGCTGGTTCTATATACGGAGCCACTAAAGGCGCAATGAATCAATTTGCGAAGAACTTAGCATGTGAATGGGCCAAAGACGATATTCGGGTCAATAGTGTAGCACCATGGTATATCAAAACCTCACTTGTTGAACATGTAATATACATACCTTAATCTAGCTCTTGGTTTTTATGATTTGGGTGCATTTGTGTTTTAGTTTTGATTATATATAATAATATATATACATTTGCTTTTGTGCAGGTGCTAAGTGATAAAGAGTTTTTAAACAAAGTGGTATCAAGAACACCACTGAAACGCCCTGGGGAAGCAAATGAAGTTTCATCAATAGTGGCTTTCCTTTGTTTACCTGCCGCTTCTTACATCACTGGCCAAACAATTGCTGTTGATGGAGGATTTTCTGTTAATGGTTTCCCATGATTGATTACTATTTATGTGGACATCGATCAATGTTTTATTGTAGGAGGCAGTACGTCTTAAATAAATATCTAAACTTAAGTTCGTTCCAATGGTATTTGGAACCTTCGTGCTAAAAGTGATAGCTAAAGTTGTGGGATAGAAAGTGATATACTTTTTTGAAGGTCTAAGTCTTGGAATATTAAATGTTAACTACCAAGTAATACAAATGTGTTACGATCATTTATGTGTACGTCAAAAAATACTTTAATAGTCTATGGCAGAGGGTTCTATCAAAAGACTATTTCTTTCCCGTTATCAAGTTCTTCGTTATTCGTCTCTAGGTTACACTCGTGCATTCTAGAGTCTCTAGTTTGGTGTTTACACCTAAAATGAATATAAGCGTTTATAACCTAACGACGTTATAATACTATGCGCTCATTTTTAACTCGGTCTCCTGATAAATCTTCTACCAATCTACATGAGCATCACTGATCTGCCTTAAAAAGTCAGGAGTTATGATTAGCAAATAAGATTTCAACTAGATAGGTTCTTTTCTTTCCTGGAGACTTAAGGCATCCGCAATAACATTTGCCTTTCCCGGATGATAGTGGATCTCACAGTCATAATCTTTAACGAACTCCAACCATCTTCTCTGTCTCATATTCAAGCCCTTCTACTAAAAGTACACTTCAAACTCATTTTGATCGGAATACATGGTGCATTTGATTCCTCATTGTTAATACCCTCAAGTCTTGAACGTAAAAATGATGTCTACCAATTTCAAATCATGAGTAAGATAGTTAACTTAATGGGGGTGGGAGGTTAGTTTTCGTGAGCATATGCTATCATCTTACCTTGTTGCATTAGAAGACATCACAATCCCTAATAGGAAGCATATGAATAAAACACTACATCTTAGTCGCCTTCTGCTAAGGCTAGCACTAGAGCTCGGGTTAATCTATTCTTTAATTCTTCAAAATACCAACTCCTAATCTTGTCCTAAAATGAACCTTTCCTCCTTCATCGTCAGACTGGTCAAGGACGATGCTATCTTAGAAAAGTTTTGGATAAATATTCGATAGTATCCGAACAATCCTAGAAAGCTACAAATCTTGGACAGATTCTTCGAAGGACTCCACCTTGTAACGGCTTTAATCTTGGTAGGATCTACCATGATTCCTTTTAGGTGGACAACGTGACCAAGGAACTGAACTTTCCGAAGCCAAAATGCACATTTCCGAAACTTCACGATCAACTTCTATTTTCTTAAAGTATTTAAAACTTCTCTAAGATGTCATGCATGATCTTCATTTTTCGAGTAAATCATGATTGTCATCAATGAACAAAATCATCGACCGGAAAAGCATCGAACGACACACCTGATTATAAGATTCATGAACGTTGCGGGGGCGTTCGTTAGACCGAATAGAATTAATAGAAACTGTTAGTCCCATAATGGATGTGAATTACGGTCTTAGGAACATCTTGCATCTTCGGCTTTACTTGATACTACCCCAGCCTAAGATCAATTTTTGAAAACCAACTCGCTCCTTGTAGCTGATCGAACAAGTAATTAATCTAGGTTATCAGGTACTAATTCTTCACTATAAGTTTATTTAACTCGCGGTAATAAATGCACATCGGTATACTTCCATATCTATTCATAATAAATAGCACCGGAAAAACCCAAGGATAGATGCTCGATTTGATGAAACCTTTATTGAGAAGGTCTTGCAATTGAGTCATGAGATCATTAATTTCTAATGGATCCAAGTGGTATGGTGTCGTGTCAACAAGCTGAGTCCTAGGAACTAGGTCAATCTGAAACTCAATTTCTCGATCTGGTGGTACTCCCGACAACTCTTCATGGAAACCATCAGGGAAGTTATGCACCACAGGTTTGTCATCGTGTTCATTTCATATTTAGTATCAATGACATAAGAAAGATAGGCTCTACACCCTCACCTTCAGAGTCTTCACTTCCATAGTCACAGAGATGACTCTCGACAACATACACATTCTGTCAGCATGAACCGTGAGTGAACTATCATTAGGTTCCTTTAGGTAAATCAAGTTTTGTTTACAAACTATGTTGGCTTCATAAACGGACATCCATTCCATACCCAATACCGCATCAAACCCTCTCAAACATAATAGGGATAATCTAGTAGGGAATCTATGGCCTTCTAGCTCTATGCAATAATATTGTATAACCTCAGTAACACTAGTGGATCTACTGACAGTAGTTTAACTTCAAATGTTGCCATTTCTAACATGCAATTGACTAGTAGAAGACGTTATGAAATAGTACTTGCACAAGAATGAAAAAGAACAGAGGTAAAAACATCGTTAACAAGGAACGTACCTATCACAACGTCATGATCCTTCATTGTCTCGTCACGTAGATGTTGAAGGCTCTCATTTTGGTCTTAGCTAGCTTTGTTACCTCCCCTATCCTCATATGCTTTCGCATTCTTTGATCCACCGGTAACATCCTTCACACAATCTTTAGCCTCATAACCAACTCCACCATAGGTAAAACTTCTTATTTAGGAACTGATAAGATAAAACTTCTTAATTTTTTAAGTTTGTTAATTTTAGTCGCTGGACAGTACTTCTTGGTAACCAACTCCTTCATATCTTCCCACCTTAGCTTCTTGAAATCACTAGAGTGTTTTAGATTATTCGATGGAATTCCACCAGTGTAAAGACTTGTCCATGAAGGAGTGGGCGACGAACTTCATAGCATGGTCTGTCCTGTAGTCACTAATCTTGATCCTGATCACTGATCCCATTTTAACGATCCATTGAAAGGTGGGAACAATGCCACCTTTCTCGTTAAAGGTAGGGAGTTTCACCCCTTGAGAAGGTCCCATAATTGCAACCCTTGCTTCTTCCTTCTCTGGCACATCTTCATCATCACTAAACTCCACCATCTTAGGTTTACCACCGTCAGTTCCCTAACTCTTTTTAACAATCTAGCTTGTTGTTTTCTCCCAGTTTTTGTGTGCCTTTCTCAAAAGACTTATTTATGATGGATGGCATAGCATCATGCATGACTCGGTGAACCTCGACTTCAATCGCTTCCTTAACTACAGGCTCAAAGGTGATTATTGCCTTCGAATTAGCCATGGGTCGTAATTTTTTTCATGAACCGACTAAGGCACCCTATTCCTAGTTACAAGTCAACCTCTCTGGCCACCGCCACAAGTACCATCACGGGTTCTACTCCTACCTCCTCTTAGTATTTTTTATTTATTTTGATAACATAGAAAATATCAACATTATCAGTCTAGGTAATAGATTCGAATACAATGTATTTCATAGACCGTTAATGACTTCGATCAAGTATGATTAATTGTTTATCGTACTCTCACATTCTAAACCTTCCCCTCCGTGAGTCAGATTCCAAACCTTCCCCTTCGTGAGTCATGTCAATATTCACAAATGGTTCTAACATATAGTGTGTTATACGCATACCAAGAAAAGTATGTTCTTCCTACCCATTCAACAAGTAAATGAGTATCATACAATTAGGCAATTAAGTTATGATAAATTACTTTTTGAATCTCCTGGCAGGCTGCTACTCATACTCCCATCTTGACTCAGTTCCATTTATAGTTGAAGATCAAACATCGGGAATGCCTTAATATCTCAACTATTGCCCTGATACCAACATGTAAGGCCCCGAACCTGGGAGACCTCCTAGTTGGATTCTCAAGAAGCCTGCATAGTTGTTAAACCGAAAACATCATTTAAAGCTTGAAGTGGAATTCTTTAAAAATGATTTAAAATAAATTTGTTCAAACATATCAATTTAAGTTAAAAAAACATAACTTTTCAATCAAGGATGTCAGTCTTGGAATATGAATAGTCTTTAATGCGTAGCCAAAAGATCCTTTCATACATGCAATCAACCTGATATGCATGCTAAAAGCAAGCTAACACTAAGTGAGTTATAAGATTATTCATAAAATGCATACAAGTATACATATATCATTATTTACTACACATAATAACAATCGAACAAGCATAGACATAAGGCCACCCTTACCACAGACAACACACAATCATGGCCTTCTTCTTCTCAAGAACCCGAAGTACTTGAACATTCTTCATGCCATATGTCTGAGTTTGTGCCCTATGTCCGGAGACAATTGGGACTTCTTTCCTGCATGCCCTATGTCTGAAAAAATTAAGACTTCTTTCCTTCATGCCCTATGTTTGAACACAATTGGGACTTCTTTCTTGGTAGACAGACACAATTAGACCTCTTGTTAATGGATTGGCTAATCACTTCTTTCTTACATTCATTCATATACATAAGCAAACCCTCCTTAAGTTAACATATATCTTACATCATCACTCATGCATATATAATCATACATACAAAATTTTGGATCCAAACATTCTGATGGAAAGTTGCACTTTCAGTCGAAAGTATTCAACCGAAAGTAAGACTTCCGATTGAATGTAAACTTTCGATCGTAAGTAAACCGTCGATGGGAAAGTGTTTGATTGAAAGTAATGTTTCTATGAACCTTTATATTGAAACGTAATGTCTCAGTCTACTCTTCTGTTTCATTCAAGGGAAACTTTAGACTTTTCAAACAAACTTTTGTCACAATCAAATATGGAAACTTTTACACAGAAACATTCATTCACTTTCATCTATTTGTATATTAAAATGGGTCATCATGTCAACTTTAGTCCTTCAAAATAATTACAACCCTAAACTTCATAAAAATAAATAAAAAGTGCTTACGATGAGAGTTGGGAGTGAAAATAATAAAGCTTGAACATGAGTGAGAAACAAAATTAAACTATAGGAGACTGTGGCAGAGCTTAAGAAAATTTTTAGTGATGACCGAAAGTCTTGCGACTCAAAAAAAAAAACTATCCTTATGTTTTGAGGTATATGTTCAGATCGACAGTCCTGTTCGGGTCAAAAATACAATATACCATTTAAATGCCAACACTAAAGTATATTGAACTAAAGCACATTAGCACTAGAACTAAAGTATGCTTATATTAGCGATTAATAACAAAAGGCATGCCAACACTAGATGAAAAATTTTGATCTCATAATTTATTCTAACGTAATCGAAGAACAATTTATGCAATAAACCCTAATATCAATTAAAAGAACATGTGTACTAACCCATGAATTTGGTTAGAGACTTGAAACAAATTGAGCTTCTTAAAGATTTATACCCAAATATTAATCAAAAGTCCCTGAACAACATAACAACCTTTCAAAATACGCTTCTAGTTACTAATCAGCTCAATGTAGCATCAAAATATGGTTGAAGAGACTTACCAATCTTTGTTACTGTATGAAGGTCTCAGGTCTGGAAGGATTTAATCGAGTTGTTTATACCCTAAGAATCGAAGTTTAGAACAATTTAATCGAAGCGTCCTTTGATGATCGAAGTTTTCTCAATTTAGCGCCTGTTGAGTGTTGAGCGCTAAATTTCTCAATCGAAGACTCAATATTTTTTTAAACAACTTTTATTTTAAGAAGACTAGCTAGAAGCTAGCAGTTTTACAAGCAAGAACAATCAAAGGGAGAACATACAAAACACAGACGAGGAATGAGTCCCCAATTACAAGAGAAAAAAGACTACAAACATTCCATTGATTTCAATTCAGTTATATCCCCTGCACATTTTTCCACCATCCTTTAACTATCTTTTAGAATCCAAGTAACTCATAGTCACCATCAAATCTAGCCATGGCCCCAACAATCGAAGCCTCAATTTAGCACCTGTTGGAAATATCTTAATTTTTTAGGGTGAAAGGAGAGTGAAAGGCTGCACAAAAAAAAAAATAATAAAAAATACAAATAAAATAAAATAAAATAATAATAATAATAATAATAATAATAATAATAATAATAATAATAATAATAATAATTATAATAATAATAACAAATAATAATAATAATAACAAAAAATGTGGATAGCAAGATTCAAAATCTTGACCTCTCCCTCATAAATTCGAGCATTGCCACTGATCTAGAACACACTTGTGAACTTATGTTTACATTTAATATTTTTCTAGTGGTGATCGACTGAATATATATAAAAATTTAACGAACTATATATACACTAGGGACTTCTGAGCGAAAAAACAGTAGTGACCGAGGTCACCGTTAGCCCTCACAATACTGCGCCCCTTATAGGAGGTGACATGTGTAATAGAAAGTGGTGGCAATGCCACAAAAAACACAGGGGTAACCCTAGTTGCATTGCATCAAAATCTTGTGCATTATTATGATTACTTCATTGTGTTGAAAAATTCTTGTATCTATGATTAGGGTGCAAATTGTATATAGAAAAATATATTCCTCTTTTTGTTTTTTGGCAACTGATTTTGTAGAATTAATGACCGACTCACGACTTGATTTTATTTTTTGAAAATAGATAATCATTAAACGGGTAGTAAGGCACTATCAAGCCCCAAACAAACAACACCAAAAGTGAGACAAGGATTACAAAGCCGAAGGAAAACTACACCAAGAACTCCAATCGACCTTTTCACACTTACTTCTATCTAGGTTTTATACTTTTAATATATTTTAGCATAGATTGTATTCAAGATAATAAGTTTATTTTTTTAATTCACTTTTATGTTTCTTCACGCTCAATTTTTACAACTACGTAATTTTTTTCTATATTTACCGAATATAGAGTCACAACATGCTTGTTCTATCCATGTTTTAATATTAAAACCAATGTTGTAAAAATCGCGATTAATCGGTGATTAATCAGCGATTAATCGCTTAGCGGCACCTCACCGTCTACGATTAATGGTTTAACGGTCAGCTGGTCAACGACGGTCAACATCGGTCTTTGGCGGTCCTTAGCGGTTTTGGCGGCCTTGACGGTTAGCCAACTTTAATAATTAAAAAAATGAAAAACTTAAAAAAATGTATTTTTTGACTTTAATATTATAGATTTGACTTAAATATGTTTGTTTTTTGGGATTATTGAACATATTCGACTTTATTATTGTATTTTTTTATTTAAACGTTTATATAAATACTAGTTTATTACTTTTTAAGATTATTTACTTATTTAGTTATTAACTATACCAAGATATTGACATGTTGGAATATGTAAATGTTTATATATATAGTGTTAGGTTCATTTATATATATATTTATGTAATAATTTAGGGTCTCCGATTAATCGCTGATTAATCACGATTAATCCGATTAATCGCTTAACACCAGTCGACCGTCGAGCTACCGCCAAACGATTTCTGCAACCTTGATTAAAACCTAACCATTATAACTTCATACATTTTCTTTTTTAATTACTATTTAACCACACCAAAATATTGATGTCGCATAGCGTGTATAATTTAAGATAACTACATAAACATCACCGAACTTCACGTGACATTATTATATCTAAAGAAGTAGTCTTGCAACAAGTGTAGGATAAAAATTCAACATACAATAAAATTATAAGTCCACAATCCTTTCGTTGCAAATCATTCTATTGTCATCGCGGATTCAAGAGCCCAAACAAGCTCCAAATAGAACATAAAGGTAAAAATAACTTGAAAATGAATATATAATACAACACAAACTCAATCAAGAAATACCAAGAACATCTATAGCACAAAGAGTTGAGACTTTTGTTTCCATTTTCAGTTTCAATTATCATTATCATTATAAGTATAAGTATATATATAAGACCCACAAAAGGGGACAATGAACAAATTACAAGATTGCCTCTCCAACAAACTTTTCATTTTGGCCCATTTCATAAAGTTTTCATATATGGTTTTAAAGCACAAACTTATCTCAATTACCGGATCTTCTTAAGATGGCTAATACGCCTAATCCAGCTACTAATGCAGCTCCTGCTGCAGCTGCACTGTATGCAGAAGCCCATGCATCGGCTTGACCAACCTCCACACCCCGTCCTGATGATTGTAATCGTTTTTGGTGATTACTGGTTCCAGTATAATCTAAATGCAACTTTAATCCCTGTTTATATTCACCGTCCATCAAGTAGAGCACGATAGTCACACATTCTAAACCTTTAAGTTTTGTGATAAACGGAAAACAATATTATTTTGCGGAAAGTCTTCAAATCTTTTATTTCTAATTACTCTTTGTAGCTGGTTTATGAATTTGTAGATGGATGGTGTCTTTGATTTATTGATATTGTTATACTAGAGGTGGTAATTTCAAACCAGAATGTGTCGATTTGGGTTGTGGGTTATCTCAAATGGGTCAAATAAATAACGTTTGATAAATGGGTGATCGATCAAACAGGTCAAGCCAGTTGAAAGTCACCCAAATCTTTTTATTCGAAGAATTATACTTTTATTGTAGTAACATTGATTTTGTAACTGTAGTTGACCCTTTATTTTAAAATTTTAAAAAAAGTAAATACAAAGCGTTTTGTGCATGAACCACACCTGTAAACTACTAATCTATATTACATTATATTAATATGAATTATAATAATACCTTTGAGAAGGACAATCTTGTTATTTACTTAAAAAATAAAGATATAATTATGTAACAATATTTAACTAAATTTTGAAAATCATTTTTATTTTAGATAAATATAAACTTTCATTAAATCTTTAAATCGATACTTCACCAACTAATTATTGAAACGTTTACCAGTGTGTTGTGTTCGCAGGCACCCTACTAGTTACATTTAAGGAGGAAGAGCAAACATACCTTCCAACCAACTAATCGTGCATGTTCCACAGCCGCAGTAAGATCGTTGTCAGATGAAATTATGACTTTGTCCTGATCTTCATCTTCATACTAAGTTACGATATAATTGTTAACCATATTGTTATAAAGGAGATGAATTATGCAAAATTTGACATTAAATCAAATGTGGTCAGATGTACCAGAATCTGTGGGAGGTTGTTGCGGTCGATTTCACCTCCTAATCTTTGAAGTATTGCCGTTATAAGATCGGTTAGACTTCGAGAATCTGGAACAACAAGAACACAAGATGTTGTAGGTTTCTGAAAGTCTAACAAAATCATTATTTAAAAAAAAATTAGGTTTGGCACTTCAGACCCATTTACTTATGAATGTGTTGGTTATGATTGTGTGTCATTTCAAACGGGGAAATTTAAAATAAAAAATAAAAAAAAAACAGAAAAAAAAAAACAAAAAAAAAACAGCTAAAGTGAAAAAATGTCAAGTAAAAAAGTCTAGCTAAACTGGAAACAGGTCAATGGGTCAAACGGAAACTGGTCAGGTAGGTCATATAAAGCCTCTAGCTAAAATGTAGGCAGGTCAAACAGTTTAAAATCCACCTGAAGTTTATTTTATCGCACGCCATCTCTAAACTGTTCTATATAAAAATAATATGATTACTATTGTAAAGATAGTCAGTTTGTAAATTTGTAGTCATAACTAACACGTTAACTATTGATAAGAAATTAGACAAAAACTGGTTGTGAGTCAACCGAACCCATCTCACGGCCCGTTTCAACCCGTATTTAAAACCGCATGCTTTGCCCTCTTACATAACCTGCCTGCCCGACCTATCTACCCACCTCTAAAATAAACCTAAAAAACCCTCTTAAAGATGCAAACGTGCAGCATAAGTATATTAGGATTAGATCAAATGATGAAAAGATTAATTTAAAAATAAATAAAAACATACCACAGATAAATCTATGCATCCGACCCCTCTTATCTTGGATTTTGAAGGCAAATGAATTAGGATGATTTGTTGAAGAATAGGCAGGAGATTTTCCGATTTCTCCACTTTCAGATACTAACTTCAAGGAACTTTCGCTGCAGTTCAAATGCTCTATTTAGGAAACAAGAAATTAAAATAAAATGTTTTCGTTTTAATGGTGTGGGCCATAACCTTCTTGTGTCATCTTCATCATCTACAGGAGCTAATGCCATTGCAGAATCCCAAAACTTCTGCATCATCGAACTTCCTCCCTCGTTATTAACACCTGTAGCATTTCCCACCTAATTTGCAAGAAATGTCAAAGTTATATCTTTTACATAGCCAAAGAATTGCAAAAATTTGAGAAACAAATGTACTATTCTTATACATTTGGTAATTGGTATACAGATGCAAAATGAACGAGTCGGTGGGTTAGGCTAAACAGGTTCATGTCAAAACGGTCTTTGGTATGCGATAGACCGAGCTATGTTAGGTTGTGTTGAACCACAAACACTTTTTTTTTTTTATTATTTGTTCTATGATTTATTACAAAAACAGTATTGTTAGTAATAACCTAAATTTTTTGATAGAAACAACTTACAAAATATGCATCAAAAATAGACTTTGGGAGACTTTTAACCCGTTTGACAGTTTAAGATAATACAGAACCCACATGGGCGGCGGGCCCGTTCATATGTAAATGGTCACACACACTTATGATGAAAGATCTAGAATCACATACTATAAATGTAAGAATCATATAATTTTGGATTTCCTAAATTTAATCTCAAATAAGTAGTTTAGTTACTGTGGCTATTGCAGCTTGAGCGATGTGGAGTACATTAACAATGGAAACAATAACTCCATCTGCAACAAACCAGAAATCATTTAGACATACAGGCTGTATGTATAGCGTGTATATTAAATGTATAAACTAATGTCATCTTTTACCTCTGTCAACAACAGGAAGATGTAAAAACTTTCCATCATGCATAGTATGCAGGGCATCAACAATAGGTGTATCAATAGTGGCACATTCAGGATTTGGAGTCATCACCTACATAGTCAATCATGCAGAAATTAAAAAAGTAAGTGGAAAAGGTATAGTTATTAAGCAGCTGTAGTATGCATAAGCGAAAAGGAAACCACTTATGAACTAATCACCTTCTCCACTAAGGTTGATTCAGCAGGAATATCTTTTGCTATCACCCGTGTTAAGATATCCTTTGAACTAAAATTGCAAAAAACACATGTTACCATAAATGACTGAAATACAGTTGAGAGTTAGAGGTGGAAGGCGTAAGAGTTGGGTAATGCGTAACTTTTAGTGCGGGTAGAAACAGGTTGGGTGGGGTTGACACTTGACACACAAACCGTTTTCTATTAGCTTAACGGATTATTAATGTTTAAATATGATTACGAAAACAGTATTATTCCAAAAATAATCTAAATGTTTGAGAAAAGTGATGATAGATGTCATCTGCATTAAAAATACACTTACGGAAACTTTTCAACCAGTGTGACCCGTGCATCCCATTACATTTTTAGATGATCTTTTGTTTGATCCGTTTAAAATAAAACATAATTCAAATTGACTCATTTTGTAAAACGGTCTAAATTGCCACTTTTATGAACTACAGTTGAGAGAAACTCACGTTAGAATTCCTCGTGGCTTGTTGTCACTTGTTACAATAGCAGAGCTACTACGAAACTCTAGCATCTTTTTGGTTGCCATCACAACTGTGTCAAACGGCGAAACAGTCACAATCCTGGATACAAAAACAATAAAAAAATCTTTAAGTTATTTTTTGGAATTTGTGGACACAAATATAAAGGTAAAAAGTGATGCAAACAAACAAAAAGATATGTAAAGGTATTACCTACTTTGAATTCTCCGAGAGGATGGTAGACAAGTTAGGCTTGAACATTCGCTCTCGAAGTGTATCAATGAATGTATTGGGAGCTGTGTAATGATGATCAATAGAAATTTGAATCTCACTGAATCATTAAAATTCCAAAACTCTGCAATAATGTTGTAAGCTTTATAGAATTTAATATATAATCTAACCAGGAAAAGAAGTTCCCCAATGCTTTTCAACACCTTCAACGGCATCTGCAATAGCCTTGCCCTTTTCAGCTGCCCTTTCCATTCGTGCAATGGCATCATATAAACATTTTGCTATATCAAGCAAAGCAATAACTTCGCCATTCTCTACAACAGGCAAATGTCTAAATTTTCCTGCATATATAAAGTTAATTTGCAAGATTAGAAGGTTCTGAGAAGACTAGAGTAACATTGGTCGGACAGGTTGGGTAGCATGTCAAAATGGTTTAACCATTCGGGTCACGAAGGGTAATTTTAGTATGGATTGGGTTGGTTGATCCACTAACAATTTTTTTTCCTTTTTTTTTTTTGAACTCTGTCTATAGGTAATATTTAATATATAACTGATATCAGGACCCTTTCTACCCATTTGATTTGTCCAATCTTTACACAATATTATATAGTTTACCCACTTGACCGATTAGAGATAAAATATAAACCAAATCACCCATTTCTAGGTAAAAGGGTTGAAATTGCTACCTCTAGGAAAGACAAACATCTTTTTCCTAGTTGTTACAAACCTTGCACCATCTTTTGTAGCGCATCCACAGCAAGACTATCAGCGAGCACATAAATTGGGTTCTTTGTCATCACCTTTGATACAGGTGTGTCCATAAAATCAATCTCATTAGCAATAACTTTTGTTGCAATGTCCTTCAATCAACAAAAAAAGCTAGTTAGTGGAACATCATTCTAACATGATGCCATGATGGCATGACCAACATTTTGTTTCATAGTGATGCTAGGTTGATTTTAAATCATGTCCAGTAGAAGTGGCACAAGCTAGGTGTACCGAATAACAGGTAAAAACGGGTAAGGTGAAACGAGCCACATTGTGTTAGCACGAAACATGTTTTGTCCAAAATAAAGTTTTGCATACACGTGTGGCGACTTTTAACCGTTTTGACCAATCGATTTGTTATAGATATAACATAACTCACATCAACCAATCTGTAAGAAAATGGGTCAAAATTGACACCTCTTTATTGTCAAGAATCAAGACAAACCTTATCCGTCAATATACCACTGAGTAGTGCATTTGAGTCAGTGAGCAAAAGAGCATCCACTCGTCTAGCAGCCATCCGACAGCAGGCTTCATAAATAGATGTAGTTTCAGGAACTGTCAAAGCCCTTGATAGGCGCAGCTTCTTCACAGTACGCTCTCCCGTTATGGCCCTGTGTAGTTGCACATCGGCACGTAAACTCTACTATTTTAACCAATAATGATATTTCTAGTCCCCTGATGTGATCTATTTCACTAACTGGTTTTTATATTGTTTCTAATACTAATCTATTATTTTACCTTATATAAAAAGTTTGCAATTGTTAGTTTGCAAATGTTAACTGATTATACCCTACAATTACAACAACAAACAAAAATCTAGAGATCCTCCACTCATTCATTTCAGATGTTAGTTGAATAACTAGTTTATGCCTTTTGTTGAAAATTTGGTACATCAAACGCATATGCAATTACACATTTCATAAATCTGCATGTTTAATCCAAATCAGGGAGAAATGTTTTCATGCATTATCAACGGTTGCAAATATGCAATCGATGTCTAGATCAAGTTGATCAACCAGCGTTCTTATGACGCTAATTTGAACAATCAATCTACTAAAAAACGGAGAACACGAATCACGCAAAATAGATGAAAAGTTCATACACGGAGGAACGAGAATCGGTGAGAGGTTTGCGACCGGAATCATCAGGTTGTCCGTTTTCGTTAGATTTCTTCTTCCGAGAAGATGAAGATGCCAACGACGAACTTCTCCGTGAAGAACCTCCATGACGAGAAGTCATCTTTCTCCAGCAATCAATCAAAATTTCTCTCTCCTTGCC
Organism: Deinandra increscens subsp. villosa; assembly: GCA_039602395.1. Classification (NCBI taxonomy): domain Eukaryota; kingdom Viridiplantae; phylum Streptophyta; class Magnoliopsida; order Asterales; family Asteraceae; genus Deinandra; species Deinandra increscens. The sequence continues at coordinate 107,422,489 of JBCNJP010000010.1, read as the reverse complement.
CGACCTAAATCGCGTAAAAATCAATCAATTTCGACAGAATCCATCTGGAATTACGGTGATGATATTAGATATTTGCATTACCTGATATCAGCAATGGCCAAACATGGAAGAGAATCTAAGGGAATTGAATGGGAGAGATGATTGAATTCAGATCCAAAGAAGCCTGTGGGATGGTTAATCTGAAAATTGGGGAATTGAGGAGAAGATTTTAGTTACGATTGAAGAGTCAGATTATTTAGGAAAGAATTTTGGTTGGTGATTTTAATTCAAATTTGTTAGAGGCGTTTTATGTTTTAGTTTTTGGGCCCACCCTTGGAATTATATATGATTTAATTTGATTTGATGAAATAGGCAGACAATGACATACATATTCTATTAATAATTTAATATCCAATATGTTGACTTCCTATTGAAAAAAGAGGTTCATATAGTTAATCACAGTTTGTCACGTCATCATATACGGTTTTAATGACCGTTTATTTTTTCGAAGGATCGTGACGACTGTTCATCTTTTCTGAAGAGGAATTTGACGACCGTTCCGGTAGTTACGGCTTGACGACCGTTCACTTTTCCTGAAAAGTCGTGGCGACCATTCACTTTTCTCGAAGGGGAGTTTGATGATCGTTCCGGTGGTGGACGACCACTGTGGGTACGTGACACTCAGTGATTGGAGGAGAACACGGACGTGCGACCGTTGCAGAGGGGAGTTGACGACCGTTCCGGTGGTGGACAACCATTGTGGGTACGTGTCAAAAAAATTAAAATTTTGGATTTATTTTTTTAACGAGTCGCCGACGACCCTGGCAACGGTGTCAGACGGTTGTCGACGACCGTCGCAGACCTTGTCAGTCGCTTGTTTGGACAACGATCGTGTCAGAAAAATGACGGTCGTGGACGACCATTTGGGGTACGTAGCATGCAGGGATTGGTGCAGATTATGGTCGTGCGACCGTTTAGGAACGGGAGTCAACAACCATTGAGGATAGGACTATTTTAAGGACACAAAATTCAACAGGCTAAGTTATGTTACAGTATTAATTAAAAGGGCTAATTTCGTCTTTTTCCACGTGATTAATAACAACTCAAATTCATAGTCATTTCTCCTAATCAAGTTTATCTATGAATTAGCCTTCAACATAAACTACAAAAATAAAATAAAAAATAATCATACTTTTTTCGGATACTTCAACATTTGTTAATTCTTACCTAAGAACTACCACCACCTTTTTTGTTGTATCAATGTTCACAAAAACCAAGCAAAAAAGAAAAAAACAACAATCTCATGTAGTTATTCAAACCACCACAACTCCAGTTCTCCGACCATCAACTCACACAAACATGCTAGCTCAAAAAAACAGCCCCAAAACCACCTTAAAACAACCCACTCAAAAACCAACAACTTTGCAATTCCTCTTCGATCTCGATTCAAAACACTCCCCAAATCAAAACAATGGAAATAAAAAGATTCACTCATCCGATTCTAGAGACGAAGAACTTTATTCGATAATCGTTTATTGCACTGAATCACGGTCAGACGATCAAGAATATTCCGCTTTGAAAAGACTCAAACTCACACAACTTCTATCGATCATCAAAACTTCGGTTACCCCGATTTCGGATCAAACCCTAGATGTCTTGTTCAAGATGGTGGCTGCGAATCTCTTCCGCCCTCTCCCGCCACCATCTTCTAACGTTTGCTCGATGGTTTCGTGTGAAGAGGCGGAAGATGTTATCGCGGTTCCTTCTGCTGCGTGGGCATATTTGCAAATCGTCTACGATATTCTCCTTCGGTTGATAATGAAGATAACCGTGAAATCCGTTCAAGGTATGCAATAGCATATGTAACACATATTAATAGACTATAAATCTGTACAGTTTTTTTTGGTTAAAGTGCATATTTGACACTTAGATTATTCACATCTATATATATAGGACTATATATATAGGGCGTTCTTAAACTTGAAATTTTTTTATGCATGTTTCTATGAAACTTGAAAAAAGTAAATTCGTATAAAAAATTATCAACCGCCTAAAATAAATTTCTAATTCCGCCCCTAGTCGTAAAACGGTCATCTGAATATGGTTAAATTGAATATGATTAAATAGTGACTACGTTTAATTTTTAAGAAACTTATATTTTCTAGCTAAAAACGTTAGTTAAATTAGGGCCTCAATCATTCCGGTTTAAGCAAAACTCGTGTTATACCCGATATATGTAAGCTCGATCACAAATATCTTTTGATTGGAATATAGTAATCACTAGAGATAGAAAAAAAAATGAAAAACGAATATGGGCTGCTCAAAAACTGAAAACTAAAATGCTTTTAAGTAAAAAGCAGTGTTTTATTATATGTTATTATATGTGTATACTTTATTGTTATTTTTTATTATTTGTATATACTTTACAACTTATATTTTCTTATGAAATACATATTTCATATTATTTTTAACTGGATTAAAATTGTATTTTAACTATTTTTGTTGAAATGTACAAGTTTATTAGCATTTTTATAAAAATATATATATATTAAAACCCCTTAACCAGTTGAACCGGTCGGACTAACCGGCCAATCCGGTCCCGAAAACTTTTCCAGTTTAACTTTAAAACGAGTTTTTAAAACACTGATAAACAAAACTAGTTGTTCAAAACCGAAAAACTTTTCCGGTTCAACTGTAAAACCGGTTTTCAAGTATATTGAATTTCACATTTCACATTGTTTTTGCATGTAGGTCAGCCAATGGAAGAACAACAATTCATCACCCAAAGCTTCATTCTAAACCTCCTTCCCCTCTTCAACTCCGACGACCCCCGAGAACGCGCCGCCGTGAAAACCACCGTCCACCGCCTCTACTCCAAATTCACCTCCCACCGTTCCTTCATCCGCACATCACTCACCCACATCCTACTCCACTTCACCCACGAACCCACCCACCACCACCCCCCAACCGGGATCGCCGAGATTCTCGAAATATGGGGAAGCATAATCAACGGATTCAGACTACCACTAAAAGACCAGCACAAACTCTTCCTATCCAGGGTTTTGATTCCGTTGCATAAGCCGAAAAGTATGCCGGGTTATCACCGGCAGTTGACGTATTGTGTGTCGCAGTTTGTTCAGAAAGAGGCGGGGCTTGGCGGGGAGGTGGTCGGAAAGATTCTGAGGTGGTGGCCGGTGACGAATTGTCGGAAGGAGGTGTTGCTGATCGGAGAGATGGAGGAGATCGTGGAGAATATTGGTCGTCGGGAATACTTGATGGTGGCTTTTCGGTTGTGGAGTCGGTTTACAAAGTGCATCAAAAGTGACAATTCACAGGTAATTTCATTCGTGACGATTTTATAGCAATTTCTGACTTAGTAGGAAAATTAATTTTGAAGAAGATCGATTGGTGGTGTAATATTTCCGTCAGTCAGTGATCTAAGTTTGTCGTTAAAAAGATAGAAAATTAATCCTTACACAATTCTGACACATAATGTGAGACTATTACCACAAAAACGATGTGATGTAATACCACTGACCCTTCTCCTAGGATACGTTTTTAATTAAATTAAAAAGATTTTGAAAACGATTAAACTTTATATATAGTGTAGTTTAGAATGTAATTTGTTTTTTCGTTTAGACACCTTTCCAACACAATGCGTATTTTAGAAGTATTATTTTTGGTGCAGTTGTGACGTTTTTTAGAAGGTTCTTTATTCTTTTATCTTGAGTGTAATACTTTTCCAACACAATCAATATTTCTGTTTTGTTTCTGCTTTGTGTACGACGCTTTTTAGACAGATATCGCTTTTTAGACATATATGCAATATTGTATGTTTCATATGTTTTATATACAACATACCATGTTCCATATATGCAACATTATATGTTTCATATGTGCAACATGGTATGTTTCATATGTTTTATATGCAACATACCATGTTGCATATATGCAACATTATATGTTTCATATGTTGCATATATGCAACATAGTCGGATATACAAAAAAAAACAATTTTTGTTTAGTTTTTTGTTTTTTTATGTCGTTAAGTTGCCATTATGTGTATAACAATGAAGGAAAAAAGAAGAAGAAGCATACAAATTATCTAAATAACCTTAATTCAATTGAAATTTAATGGTTTTTACATTAGTTCTTATAGTTCTTACAATAATATTGGTTTGTACTAGAACTTTACCCTCTTCTTTCACACCTTTTATTTAATTTTTTTGCCAACTCACGGTCACGTCACCACCCCACATTCCCTCACTTTTACTCTCAACACCTACACCACATCACTTTTCACTTTATTTATTATTAAAAAAAAAAGAAGAGAGAGAGAGAGAGATGGGGTAAGATAGAGATAGAGAGAAAGAAGAAAAGAAAGCGGTGTTCGGGGATCGAACTCTTCCATTTTGATGCTTTAGGAACCCTCCCCCAATGGTGTCACCGAGAAAAACAAAATCCAACTCAATTTCCCCGAGGTGCTCGGGGGATGCGTTGCTATTACCCTAATAGTTTTTTCAAACAACCCCTAAGATTGAGTGCATATCATCCCTCGATTTGAATTTATTTATATAAAATAATTTCTACATGTTACATTTGAAAAACAAACGAAAAAACATACGTATAATCTTTTCGTGGGATTATCTCAAGAAGCTCATCTTAACTTCTAGTTTTAATGGTTGAAATGACGAGTTATCATTATAATTTTATAGTGTTGAACCTTTCTGAGTATTTGAAATCATAGGTAGCGGAGCGTGCTCTAGACGTTTGGAACAACAAGCGGTTCATGAGAGTAGTGTCGCAAGATATCGAGATGGTGTTCCCGATTCTAGTTGAAGCCGTGGAAATGAATCTTAAGTTGCATTGGAACCAAAACGTCCAAGAGTTGACAGAAAATGTGAAGATGTGGCTTCAAGAACTTGACCCTCTTCTCTACAAAACGTGCCTTGGCCAGTTGGCCGGATAGATTAGAAGAAAACATATTTGGGTCGATTTTGTAGGTGTATACAAATATGATATATATGAGTAATTAACATTAGAAAATCATTCATTTTTATGGTTTTACGACTTCAAACTTCAAACATATTTGACTGGGCTTACCCATGGCCTTGTAGCCTAGTGGTATGGTGATTGCCCCTTCATGTAAGTGGTTGTGGATTCAAATCCTTGCAAGTGCAAGATTGGTGGTATTTGGGGAAAAATTGAGTTGTTCAAAAAAAAAATATTTGATTGGGCTTGAGTAAATGAGTTGGGACATAAAAGTTAGTGTGTTTTGAAGGGCCCTAGTGAGAAGTTTGAAAATTTTCGGGGCTTGATGAGTATAAAAATTTGGCCAATAAAATATACACTTAATATTATATTAATGTAAAAATATCAGTTAAACTTCAATATATGTAACTCAATATTATATACTAATTAGAAATATGTTAGTCGTGCATTGCGATGACGCGTTGTCAACGATATGACCTCAAATATCAAGACATAAATAAAAGAAGTGTTTGGATTTTTTTTTAATTTTATATGTAACTGTAAAATTAATAACTAGTGATGAATGAGAATATGATACAAAAGTCTTGAGTTATGTGTATCTTTGTTGTAAACAATTGAAGACAAATAAAATCAAATGCACTCAAACGGTATCGCTTTATTGAATTGAGAGGAAGATTGATTACAATCGAATATGAATTGAAAAACGAAGAACTAAGCTAATCGCTATCAACTAACGGCTCTTATACACCTCTAAAGGCCATTAACAACTAATCGTTGCAAAGTTACCCTAACACCCGTCCATTTTTGCAAGCAGCAACAAAATTAACCTGAAAGTCTGACTTCCACAAATTGACACATTCGACCCCTAGGTTTTAGCTAACATGACAATTACCACCAAAATTTCCTCTCAATTATTCTAGATGTTTATTACTTCACATATCAACTTTCTCCACCTTAGAAGTATTATCCTTGTAACAATCTTAGCATTATAACCATAACACCATTAACTTTAACATCAATGAGTGACAGTGATCCACAAAATTTGATAACTCTATTGTGCCAAGCTAATGATACTATAGTTTAGTTATTAAAAAAGAATTTGATTTATCCCACACCCACTACACTTATACATAAATAAACAATGTTGTGTTCAAGTTTTATTTATAAAGAGTATCTAGACGACTAATGAGACTTGTTTCCCCCGACTCTTTTTATTTTAGTGCTATTGAACTTGTTAGTTTCAATTTCAACTTTTGTATTTCATTCTAAGTTTATTATAATTTATGTTTTATAAGTTTTCAATTATTAATTTTGTATATACTTAAATATTAATATTAGTTTGAATATCTTAAAAAAAGGAATAACAAAAACTGGTTTATACCCGAATAAAACCGGTTCCTATAGGATTTAGATTTTAAACCATAAGCTGATTATGAACTGAACCAGGTCCACTGTAAACTGGATTTGATCCAGTTTGACCAAATTGCTTCGTGTAGAACCCGGTCCAACTTTGGTGGAAAAATTTGCGTCTTTACACCTCTAAATTATACATTTCATAATAAATTTAAGATACTGAATTCACAAGTTGTTGGTCCACTTCATACGAGTGTCGAAAATACCTGATCCTGATTATTTTGACTCAATCTGAACCCCCATAAGGTTATCAAGTCAGGTCTAATAGGGTCTAAAAGACTTAATTAGGTTAAGTGGATAAACCCAAATAGGAATTATAGTCGGGTTACGAGTAGAATTAAAAAAAAAAAATAGGTTTCGAGTTAACACGAATAGTAGGAGATTCAATAAACTAAAAAAAATAATACTAATAGTCATAATATAGTAAATAAATATATTCTTTTTTCTTTTGTTGGCTTCACAACTGAGAAGTGAGAACCCTTTCTTCTCATTTTGTTCCCGTTGAAAACTTCCTAATCTAGTTATTCTTGGTCATCAACCTAACCTAAAATCGTCATTACATAAACTTTTACTCAATTTGGAAAAGTCAAAGAAGACAACTCATTTTTATCATATTCTTATAGTTAGTGGGTTTTTCTTTCTCAATTAATATAATTTAATTGGTTCACTAATCTCGTCTTATGTTTAAATTAATTACCTTAGGCTATCCGTAATGGTTAAAGCCTCATAAAGCCCCACAAGGGGCATTATGCGCCATGTGGACGCTGACTGGGCAAGGGGCTTTATGGGGCTTTATGGTGTAGTGGATAAAACCCCATAAAGCCCCACCATCATTACTTAATATTTATTTTTTTTTTACTTTTTTTTAAACTATTTTAATTAAAATAAAATTTTCAACTAATTAAAAATAAAAGATTACAACTTAATTAAAATAAAATTTTCAACTAATTAAAAATAAAAGATTACAACTTAATTAAAATAAAAATTACAACTAATTTAAAAAAAAATTACAACTTAATAAAAATAAAAATTACAACTTCCATTTCTTCTTGATTCGTTCCATCTTTTTCTGATGGAGGGCGAGGTAAACCGGATCGTCGTTTTCAGGCGGTATATATAGTGAATAAATATGGTTAAATTAAATTAAAAAAAAAGAAAAAGGCAACGGTTAAAAATATAGCCGTTGAACGGCTATATTTTTTGGTTTTAACCTTCGCTCGGCGTTTTGTCCCTGACGCCCCCCGGCGAATTCGACCTCCATAACGCCCCATAACGCCGGGGGGTAATGGTCGGGCGTTATATATGGGCGTTATGGGGCGTTATCGAGGTCGAAAACGCCCCATTACGTTTAGCCTTATAAGAATGATAAATGCGTGTGTACAACCTAACTAACCCAAAACCTATTAGCTCAAAGTTTAGTAGGGTCGGGTTTCATGTGGGATAAAAAACAACTAACCCGAACATTATAATCCAAAATCTCATGGGATTGACCCGATTAACAACCACATTTAAGGTCTAATTGTTGGGGCCGCAGGGGCGAAGCTTGGGTCGAAATGTGGATTAGCCCGGACTAAGTATATAAATAATTTTCGATCCAAACAAGTATAAATTTATATTACGAATCAAAAAAATAAACCGGGTTGGGGCCCGCTCTGGCCCCTTCAAAGCTACCCCCTTGGTTGGGGCCATGTTTCCTTTTTTCTAACTTCTTTCACTTATTACACTACACCCCCTTAGCTTTGGCTTTTGTAAATTACATACTTTTAAGTAGGGGTGTTAAACGAGTTGTGTTTGCAGATCAACCCGACCCAAACCCAAAAATCTTTACACGAACCCAAACCTGACTTGAACTCAAAAATCATGTCACAAACATTATCCGGATTACGACACACGAATATATATTGGTTGACCCAAACACGACCCATTTGACTCAATTTTTTTCTTTTTGCTTTTTTTATTTTTTACCCTTATTAATACTTTAAAATTATAATTTTACACAAAAATTATAATTCTTTATGAAATGATTATATTTGCATCGTAAAATCTTATATTAGTTTCTTTTATAAGTTTTAAACTTTGATAAAAACTGTAATACCAACTTAATTGATATATAACACATTTAAAAATATAAAATATTAAATAAATAGGTTATACGTGTCAACCCGACGGGTTTATCCCGAACATAACCCGTTTAGCTAAACGAGTTTACGGATTCGACTCAAAGCTGACCTGAACCCGTTTATAATAAACGCAAACCTGAGAATTTTTTCTTATAAAAAATTCACACCCCTACTTTTTTGTTTGATTTAAATCATATAATTTCATTTGTTTTTACACTTCATAATGTCATTCACACACTATTTAAAAAAAATGGGGGAAAACAATGAGGAAAAATGGTAAGGGAAATAGTGTTGTGGTTGATATGAATGATACCATCAATTGCAGCTTAAAAAGGATAAACCTCAGGCTCGGGCTTGACTTGGCTCTCGTTTTGCATATCGACTAAAGAAGGGCTGGAGGGCCGGATCGTTTCACGATCTGATATACGTTACCTTACCCTACACTTTTGTGCAAGAAGTTGCAAATACATTGGACTCAAAAATCTCAAACAAGAATTTAAAACAAAGTTCTAACAAATTTAACCCAAACACAAGAAACAAAGAATTACCACCACCAACTACAAATCACAATCAAAACCGAGTCTAATCAAATAAAATGTCATTCTTAGTAGAATTCATTACTTCTTCAAATAAGACCACTTTATTATTCCCAGTAGAATGGAAGTGTTTGAGGACCTCCATTATCACGCGAACCCGCGCGATGATGATTATGAGTATGATTATGAAGACCCATCTGAATCATCTCATTGCTATTATGATCCATAATCGACTCCAGACCACCATAACCCGCACCCGGATCCAACGGGTTAGGTGCTGCAGAAAACGAGTTCGGTGGGTGCATCACATGGCTCAGGGTCGTACACGATGTCTGTGACGGTGATGATGACAGAAGAGAGAGAGCACAGTCCGATTGCACCACCGGCTGCACCATCCGAGCCGGTGGTGGATAACCGTCACAGAACAGCTTGTTATAGTTACTGCTATTATTATTATTATTATTATTAGCCTCGAAATCAAGAAGTTGCTGCTGGCAGGGTTTAGGGGGTGAGGTTTGGTGGTTGAGTTTAAGGTGGGAACCTGAAATGTTGTTCCGAAACAGGTTGAATTGTTGTTCTTCTGTTACTTTTTTGGCGCCGGAAGATGATGATTCTGCATATGGGTTTTGTTTATGGGCACGGGTCGAGTATGTGGGTTCTTCTTCGCACTTGACCATACCCGCCCATACCGGGTTCGTGAGAGTTGTGGTTTGGTACACTTGTGGACTCGCGAATTGTAACATTGTGGCACCTAAAATGCACCAAATTGATTATTAATACACACTAAAATGACTTCATTGGCTCCCGTAAACGAGCCGAGTCGAGCCGAGCCAGGGTGAGCTCGGGCTCGGCTCGTTTAGAAACCGAGCCGAGCCGAGCCGAGCCAGCTCGTTTATTTTAACGAGCTAAAATATTGAGCTCAAGCTCGGCTCATTGAAAATCGAGCCGAGTCAAGCCGGCTCGTCGAGCCAGTTAATTTATTTTTTAAAATTTATATTATTTACACATATTTATATATAACATGACAAAAAACGTAATATTTTAACATACTTGTTATGGAAATTTTAAAATTTGATGTTTATTAATTTAACAAAAATAGATATTTCTTATAAAAAAATATAATATCAGTTTTATATCTTATTCTAATTAAAAGAATAAAATTTAAGAAAAATACTATAGGCAACTTAGTATTTAACTCAAATATATATATATATATATCATAAATAATAAACTTATAATTTTTGGGTTATATCTATTTATATATACTAAAATTTGAGCTTAAATTTAAACGAGCCAAGCAAGCGAGCACGAGTCGAGCTGGCCTTGGCTCGTTTAGAAACCGAGCTCGTTTATAATCGAGCCAATTTCGAGCGAGCTAATTTCGAGCTTTTTTTCGAGCGAGCTACGAGCCGCGAGTATTTTGAACAGCCCTATCCCTTACTGCTAATTGGTTGATTTGAGTTGTGTTTTATCTGAAAGAAGTCTAACATGTTGAGAGACACTAAGAATTGCCCAAAAGTCTACTTTTGATATACAAAACCTACTAGATCGTCGTATTTAAATGTTACAGTCCCTAATGTACCAATCGATTATTAATACCTGTAAATTTCTCCATTGACCCATTTACTTATAATGGGTCAATTTGGGTTGTGTTTTATCTGACACAAGTTAAACATGTTGAAAAACGCCAAATTGTTCACAAGTCTATTTTATTTTATACAACCTAGTAAATGACCCGTTACCTGACCCACCCATCTAATTGTAGAAAGATTCGAAAACGCACCTTGGTGAGTAGAGAAAAGACTTGCACCACGGGAGGTATCCTGCTGAGGCTTTCTTCTCCTACGATTATGTCCATCAAGGCGTTTTCTGCAGCTTCGTTTTCCCTCATCAAATTCTTCTAGTGAATGAAATCTACAATGAGTGACAAGTTTTAGTACAATAAAGACTCCATAGTTGACCTTTGATAGGTAAATTAGAGACCTTTCATGCTAAAATCATTCAAATCTATAAAGAAAGAAAAAAAAGGACTTTTTAGTGAACATTCATACATTGTCAACCGATCGATTCAAATATCTGGGACAAAAAGGTTACATTTTTTTTTACTGAATTATATGGGAAGTCCGTCACGCGACAAATTAAAAAAAAAAAACCTTCCGATTATTATCAGGGGGTGGGGATCAAGAACCAAATCCACATGTTATATTCATTGTCATTTGAAAGTAGAAATGCATTCAAGATCACCAAGTGAAAGGTAGTACAAGTTTCTTTAACATTTCGAGAGATTGAAGTAGATCTTCAAATACTTGTGAAGTTAAGGTTGCTGAGATACTTCCGGGAACCAAAAGAAGTTTTTGTGCATAACTCCATCCAGTAACTTTAGATGATAAGTGTCAAGAAATGCTAAAGATTAACACAAATATGCTTGCCATTTATAAAAGAGTTAACTCAACAAATAAACTACTATCCTGATTTCATATTCAAGGAATATCAAGAAACTTTAATGAGACTAAAATCTTCATTCAGAAGTAAGTAAAAATGTTGGATACTTAATCCTCTAGGCTCTATAGTATCAATTATCAAACCTAATGAAACTCTTCCTTCTAGAACAAAATATATGGAACTAGGGGGTCTATTTACTGAACAACTTATTCACCTTAGGGGTAAATTTGTAATTTTCATCCACCAAGAACAACTGGTTTTAAAAAACTCCCAAATTGCTTGTTAAAAACAGAATATTTCACCTAAAATAAGCAAAAACAATTTCTTTGTGGTGTTCATGGGTCCAGGACCGGACCGAGCCAGTCTGCGACCTAGACCGAATAAGATGAAAAAGAGAACCGAGGAATGGACCGATTTTGTATGTTTTGGGTTGGTCACAGGCCGGGTCGGTTCATCAGTTTTCTCGGGTCAGACAACAAAATGGTCATTCTTAAGGGTAATCATAGGTCAAGAAATAAGATGAAAAACAAGATCCAAGTACTGGACCAATTTATGTGTTCCAAACACTCAAAAGAGGATTAATGTATTTTCCCCTTAAGAGTTAAGACCCAATAAACCGAAAAATAACCAAACACCACCTAACAAAAATCATAAAAAAACCAAAGAACAATAGAACACAAAATCAAGCCATACCTACTACACTGCTGGCAAAACCTTTGTTTCAGGCCATTAATAGAGACCTCAGGAGTCTTGGAATGAACTTCACAAACTTTATGGCGCCTATGATACTCTTTGCATTTACTAAGATCAGCTTTGCACCCATCCACAAGACAAATAGCCCCATGAATCCCATTATTTACAGGTCTTGCCCTCTTGGATGATCCAGAAGGAGATAAACCCATTTTTGAAGCACCTGATGAAGCCTTCAAACTGAACTCATTTCCTGAATCAATCACTTGACCAAGCTTTAAATCAACAGAAAAATTATTCCCTTTAATCCCCTCACCTCCATAACTACTTGACCCACCATTAGAATCAATGTTGGGAATTGTTTCTTGTTCAAAGTCTGTGAAATCCCAAAAAGGTATCTTCAAATTCCAGTCCATAATCCCCTTTTTCTTTAATCTTTTGACTCCTCACTTTTTGGGTCTTTTTTTCCCTTTTCCTGTTTATTTCCTATTTTTTTCCAAAATCAAGAACATCCAGGTTTGATGATGTTTTTCAAGCTGTCAATTTAAAAAAAGAAAGAAAGAAAGAAAGAACAGAATGAATGGGGGAATCAATGGAGCAGGGGCAAAAGCAGATGATATGATTAAATTAAATAAAAGGGTAAGTACAAAAAAAGCATTCCAACTCCTTAAAATAAACTTTACAAAAACAGAAGACAAAGAAACCCAATGTAGAAATATAACCACCAGACTCACTTGAAGCAGATTGATTTTTCATATTTCATATCACTTCAAGAACTACTAGTAACATCTAGAGAGAGAAAGTGAAAGAAAGTACTTACTGTAGAGAGAGAGAGAGAGAGAGAAGGAAAGATAAGACTGTTGAGAGCTTTACAGCCTTTCAAAGCCTGTCATGGAATCCATATTAATGGGTAAGAAAAGAAAAGAAAAGAAAAACCCCAAAAAAGTTGAGATGGAGCTTCACTCAGGCATTTTATCAAATACCTTCAAGGCAAGGCAGCAGGAGGCATTTAGAAAGTTGAGATGTTGCAAAAACAAGGGGAATATTTATTTGATAACATTGGAACTTGAAACAGACTTTGTGGGAATTAGATACCAAAAACCCTAAAGAAAGAAAGAAGGATTGGATTACCAAAGAGAGAAACAAGATACATAAACATAACACTAGTTTAGTTTTTTCAAATCAAATCAATGGTGGTGGAGCTTGGTGGGTCAGGGGTATAATGGGGTTTCTTTAATGAGGTGGGTTCAGTCTTGTTTGATAAAGGAGGATGACAGGGACAAGGTGTCTCATGAAAAAGTTAAACAAAGTTTTCAAGTACAAATTACAATGGAGGGAAGCAAGGATAATTGCATGTCCTTTGATTTGTTTCTTATAATGTTATAGTGTTGTGTTATGTTTCACATGTCATGGGCATGTTTTTATTACTTTTTCACATTTAATTTTTAACGTAAAAATAAAATAAAATCGTAACCGGACAACCTGTCTTTATCGTATACTGATTGAATTGATTGGGTCTATATAAAGTCGAATGACGTAATCAATAATTTAACAAAAATATAAAATTATTTTAATCCTTTAAAATTAAATTATTTATAGAAAATGAACCCGTAAATGAGATTTTAAAAGTAAAAGAGCAAAAATCCCGTCGCTTTAATGATAAAGTTTATCGATAACCAGATAAGCAGTAAGTTCAAATAAATTTGATTTAAAAATTCTCAATCAAACCGGAACTAATGCTCCATCTAAAAGAGTGGTCATGTTCGATTCTTAAAACGTTGCATAATATATAGAATATAAAAATAATATTCATATCAGATAACTCTTGAAATGTATTATCTATACTATATTATAATTCAAATCAGATTAACAAAAATGACTTTTATTTAAAATTTCAAGAGTTTTTAAAGGATAAATATATAAATTACCATCAACTCATCAATTGCTATAAATGGAAGTATCTATTAATAAGTTATAAATAGTTTGTTAAGGGAGGGGGGAGTGGTAGAATTTTTAGGATTTTGAAGAATGGGTTGTAGCCAATAGGAGAGTGCCACGCAGAAAAGAGAAAAAGAAAGAATTTTGAAGAATTTTGAAGGATTTTGAGAGGGAGTGGTTAGGATTATGAAGAATTGTAGGTTAATATATTTTAATGTTTTGAGTTATTTTTATATTGTAATTAATTTTAAAACACTATATTTATTTTATAAAAACACTACATTTATTAAAAAAAGACATTACATTAAAATAAAAAAAGATATTACATTAATTAAAATAAAAAGACAATACAATACAATAAAAAAAAAACTACTCCTCATAAAGCCCACCATCATCATTACCTTATTATTAATTTTTTTTAACTTTTTTTTAAAAAGTACTTTCATTAAAAATAAAATAAAAGACAACAAAATAAATTAAAACATCACAACTTAAAAAGAAAACACGAACGCCTATGTATAACGATTAAACGTGAAAATAGGATCTTCCGGGTTGTTGATGTATGGCCTCAAAAAAGCCCAAACGCCTGCGTTTACAAAGCTCTTGCCAATTTCAGTTTTGTACTCGCTCAACGACCTTTGCAGCACTGAGCGTTTACCCTCCGCGCCATATTGTCGCTCGAGTCGTACATAGATATCATTAAAAGTTCGTGCATTCGATTGCAAGGCCCACCATTTCGCCCTGATAAAGTTAAAGTTTACATCTTCCACACCACGTCGCCGTTTGAAGTCATCAATCACGGCAGGCCAAAACTCGTTTGGCGGGCGTCCACCATTCCAATTGTGTGCGACGTTAACGAAAGATTGTGCCACCGCTACGTCGTCTTCGGTCTTCCAACTACCCATATTCATTGTGAATGTTTGTGAAAGTTTATAAAATAGATGGGGCGTTATATACGAGCGTTATGGGGCGTTATCGAGGTCGAAAACGCCCCATTACGTTTAGCCTAAGTGATAATGTATGTATATATATATATATTGAAAAAAATAAAAGAAATTTTTTTTTTATTCAAAGAGCCGTTCAACGGCTAGAAAATTATGGGGAACAACAATTGCCGATCGGCGACATGTAGATGGAATCTTCGATTTTTGCCGTTGCCGATCGACCGGCGGCGGTGTTTGCCGCCAATGATTTCGGCGCCGCGGCGTGGACGCCGCCCACTCCGTCCTGCCTAATAAGAAACTGTAACTAAAATACGCTTCAAATTAATTGTTCAATCGTTTATTGAATAGAACAACCATGTTAGTTCTTGTGTTACTGTCGTATTATACGGACACTTCACTAATACTATACAAATTAATATAAAAAAGAATAATTTAATGATAAAGTAATGACTTTTAATTATGTTATAAGTTTAAATAAATAATAGAAAGTGCATATTTGATACGGCTAGTTAAAATTAATACGGCTCCCAATAAAAAAAAGGTTTCAAATACACTTGGTCTAGAAGCCGTTGGTAATAGTATAGCAGTTGATTGTTTTCTTAACAATTTACTGTGATTATAAAATTAGAACATTTTACTTACAATTAAATTGAAGAAATATTTAATTGTTAAATAAACATTAAAGTATATTAAATACAAATAAGACAAACAGGGCTATTAAGCAAAATCGATATTACGTTGTTTTCTAGAAGTATAAAACAAATAAAACGTGATTATGTTTTGATCATAGTTAGTCAATGGTGCCTAATTGACCATATTTATAACTACAACTTTGCAAACAAGATGCAAAGGGCAAAGTGGTAACAACACCAACTTTGTCGTTTATTTTTGCATTTTACATAATCACACATGATACTCTTTGGTCGTGTATTTGACGCGCCATAAACTAGCTTTTTGATGTTACCAAACCTGACTTTTTTAAAAAGCTAGTTTTTTTAAAAGCTTCATTTGGTATTCTTAAAAAGCTAGCTTTTGAAAAGTTAGTTGAACTAAAGTTTCAACTAGCTTTTATAATATTTCCAGTTTTACCCTTCCCTAATATTTTGTTTTTAAACTTTAATTTATTTATATACATGTACATTTATGTCATTTTACATTTTTCAGCTAGTTTATCAACTAGTTTTTACCAAACGTTATTTTTTATCAGCTAGCTTATAGTTTATCAGCTAGCTCATCAGCTAGCAGCTAGCTCATCAGCTAGCAGCTAGCTCATCAGCTAGCAGCTAGCTCATCAGCTAGCAACTAGATTTTCAGCTAGTGCGCCAAACACAACCTTTATGTGCTCATTTACCAAATTTACATTCGGGGTTAAAGTCGTTTAACTCAAAAACAACTCCTATTTTTATTGGTGGCTTCAAAATATATAACCTAATTTATTCATGCTTCTTATAGTTATATATAACTCAAATATGAACCGTTGAATTGGTTTATCTAAATGTGTTAAACGGGTTGACAGGATTAGTATATAATAATCAAGAATTGTTATGTGTTAATTGGGTGGCTGGCTATAAAAAAAATACATCATATGGGTTAGGAACGAGTCAGAAACAGTGGCGAAGTTTGAAAATATCAAGTGGGTGGGGGGGGGGGGGTCGGGATCTAATTTTCTTTTTCCTAACGTCAATTTTTGGGAAAATGGGGGGCCGAAACCGGAGTATATCAAAATTTTCTACACGAAAACCCCCTACATCGCATAAAAAAAAATCGGGGGGTCGGACGCCCCCTCCCGCCCCTTAAAAGCTGCGCCCTTGATCAGAAATGAGTCAAAAACATGTTAAAATTGTATTACTGTTGGAGGCAATTTTTAACCCGAAATTACTAGTCGGGGAAGTTGAAAAATCAAAGTTGGCAATCTGGTCAAAGTTGATTTTAGTTTTCTAATTAAATTGTAATACCTTGTCTAATAGGTTTGGTTAGCTAATTAATTATATATATGAAACTAGGTTTATATAACACAAATTTGTAATCAAGTTTTTAGAAGTATATTTTCTTGTTTATCAATAACGAGTTTGTAAGTTATCCAACTTTTGTGTGTTCATGTTTTAATATGGGAGTTGTGTTAGTGGGTCGACTTGGTTTACTAGACAAGTTGTCGGATCAAATTTTTTTTAACTAAACGAATTAAACAGGTCAACTCGAATACTAATTTTTTATCCACTTAGTTTGAAAACTAACAGATTAAAATTAACAAAGTGCCGATCACCACTTTCATCCCGAATTATACAACCTTTGTTGCTATAGAAACAAAGATTTGGTAAACAAGAAATCCCTATTGTACCCACTAGTTCATCCGGTTATCATCTCTAGCGTACGTGCAAGAGACGATTAGCATTTCTACAGATGCATCACTTCATTGTATCTTGGGTGGCAATCACCAAGATTCATAGCACACAAGTCGAAAGACCGAAGGGGGCAAAACTGCTTTAAAAAAAAGGAATACTCGCCCTAAAGCATAAGTAGTAGAATCACGCGAATGGAAATAATAATGTTAAAGCAATTTCTCTATGTAGACATTTAAACAAATATACGTTCACTCACTGGAAACAATAATGTTATTCAGACAGAAAAATGATCTATTTATCAAGGTGATCTCATATGTCTGCGTGTTTGCTTATAAAAATATATAAATTCACTCAAAAAGAAAAATCGTTAATTCTTGTTCATGAATGATTTAGATATACATATAATGATTGCAAATTAAAGAATCTATAAATGAAATAAAATAAATTAATTAATTTTTGTACTTAACTCATGCATGTGCATGTTGAATTTGTTGCAAAAGAATCTGTAATTGAAAGGATGATAATGCTTTTATCTGTGTCATACGTGTAAGAAAGTATCATGTAAATACTAAATAGAATTGTACTCTTTTGGGTTAAGTTGTTTATAAATTCGCCGTTCAAAACAAACTAAATAGAATAGAATTGCATCAACCACTACTAGAAATAACCCCTTCCTTGACGCGCGAACAATGACACTCAGAAATTTATGACGCGCAAAAACAAGCGTCATAAAAAAACTGTCGTATTTAATAGAATTTAACAATATTCTATGGTTAGATGACGCGCATTTTTGCGCGTCATAAAATATGTGTCATTTGAAAAAAAATATGAAAACACGGAGGACAGAATCTATGCGCGCGTCAAGCCTAAAAATTATTCCGTCGTTTTTTAATTTTCCCGCCAAAATGAAAAGTTTTGGATATAGCCCGCCTCTTTCTACACTTAGGGTTTTTTCATCTTCTTTTCCCCCAAAACACACCTCCATTCCATCTCCTCTGCTCCATCTTCTACGAAGCCCTAGTCTCCCTTTGCTCTATCTCCTCTGAAGCCCTAGTCTCCCTCTCCATAGATGCTCGTCTCCGCTTCTGCTTCATCTCCAATTCTTCGTGACTAGGAGACAGTAAACAAATGGTACAAGAAGGGGTGCTCTGGCATCGATTCCTCACTCTTTTCACAACCCTGGTAAGATTTCTATCTGATTGTTTCGTATTTTTAGGTACGGATTTTATGGGTTCAAGTGTTCTTGACATACCGTCTCTCTTCAATTATAATTAGGTCTTCTAATCCTTGTTATGTACTTAAATGCGTGCAGATTCTTTGTGTTTTAGTGTTCTTATCCACCTACGAACATCAGAATAGGTATGTATCTACTTAATTTATGCAAATTTTCTGACCTAGTTTGTGATTCAAGAAGGTTTGAATGTTCTCAATTGCGTCAGTATGCGTACAGCATTTTGACAAGTTTCAATTGGAGTCTGTTCGTTTTTGTGTACCCTCTTATTGAGATTTATTCCTAGTTGTGTTTGTTTTACAGGGTCTTAGTAGCTTAATTTATTTGTTTCTTCATATTTGTAAGTTCTGTTTCTTGTCTCTGAGTTGTTATTGTTAGAACATCTCTTTATTTCTGCTATATGGACTTGTAACTGAGTTTGTTGACAGTTTTTTTAGTATGTTTGATCTCTTAGATTTCTTCTACTGTAAATCTGGAATTTGAAAATAAAAAACATGCTCTTTTAGTAAATCTCTTGTTATTATGACAGCTTTTGTTCATGGTTTATTGAGATATGTTTTTCCTTATGTTTTAATAGTTTATGATCAATTGTTAATAGGCTTTACTACTTATTCAAAGTGATAGGATATGGTTTTAGTTTTAAAGCGTTTGTATGAGTTTAATTGATTATGTTTTGCTCTATGAGATATAATTTGTTGTTAATTCAAAGTGATAGGATATGGTTTAGTTTTAAAGCATTATATGAGTTTATATGAATATGTTTTGCTCTATGAGATTTACTTTTTTGTGAATTTTGTTATATTTATTGAAATATGTTACTCTTAGTTGCTTCATGCCCAAAAGTTATTTTATACAAGTGGACTGGATCTGAGTTGAACGACGTTGCTTTTTTTTATGCCCCACAACTTTTTGTAGTCAACTTAAATATTATGAATCATCTTTCATGTTTTGATTTTCATTTTGACCTAAATCAGTACTTCAATAGTTTTTTTGGTTGCCAAACTTGTGCCAGGTTGCACCATCTGTTCTTGATTTGTAGAACATGTTGCTGCCTCAATGATTTCAAGCGAATCAAATGCTTCTTTCACTAAATCTTCTTGTTCACTTTTATGCAGTTCCACTATACTAAATTGTATATTTGGTCTCATAGGCCTGTGATCATATGGAGATTAACAATGTCTATTTTTTTGCAGGTAAAGACCTCAGCGCAAGGTAAGTACCTTATGACTGTTATTACGGTGTGTTTTACAAATTATGGAGATTAACCAAGTTATGCATGGTGTGTTTTACAAATTATAATATGTATATGTGATTTATTTTCTTATTGTTATGGATTCTAACATGTATTGTAAAAATTATATTCTTATTGACTTCCTTGATTATCTTTTTTCACACTTCCAAATTATGTATCTGTTATGGATTCTAGCTGTACCTGTTTGGTAACTAGGACTCTCGTTTATGTTACATACTTTATTCACAACATATGCTTCTTGGTGTCACACATTTTTTAAACTATTAGTTTTTGTGATTTGTTAGATCAGATCATGGTTCTGGGACTATAATAGACAGAACTCAGTATGGTATTCCTTTTGAAGCTTGACTACTCAGAAAGTGCTCTACTAATCTGCGCCGAGATGGAAATCTGCTCAGTTTTTGTGACACCCGAGAATTTCAAGGTTAACTTCCGTTAGACAAACCCGTTAGTTACGTTATAAGTAGCTAATGCATAACTAGGCCGAATACGTCCACGACCTTTGGTTGATCACCGAACCTGTCCACATGTGTTGAATGTTCATCATTGATTGTCCTTATGTGCAATGTGATTTAAATACATGACTTATTATTGTGAATAGCATGATTAATTGTAAATACTTGATTATGTGAAAATTGCCTGAATTTGGTAGTCAGCGAAACTACCGAGCGAAATTACAGATTCGCCCGGTAGCAGGCTAGACTGATCAATGTACCCGAGATCAGAGCCAGTTTCGCCAGCCAGCGAAACTGCCAGCGAAACTAGCCCCTGATATAAATAAACTTAATGAACCCTAGTAGCCTCATTTGCCTCATTTCACAACCAACACACACATACACTTCTCTGGAACCTGGTCAGCCGAGAATACCATCAAGAGACCAAGATCTCAGCCTTTAGACCATCATCTCATCTCATCTATCGATTCTAGAATCAACCGTGAGTCCCAAAAACTATGCTTTATGTGTTTTCTATATGTTTTCTTCTTAAAGCATGCTCAAACCTTCATGATATTGCTTGATCTTCTGTATATATGCTTTAGGATGCTAGATCTGTAATAAAGTTGATAACTTTACGTGTGAAATCCATCCATGATTAGAGATTTGTGCAAAATAGGTCATTTTAGGGTTTTGAACCTATTTTAGAGATTTGATGATCAAAATGCATGTTAAACTTGTTAAAGTTGCTTGATTTATGTTAGTAAATGCCTATGGATGCTAGATAGTGAATTGCATGTATGATCAGAAGCTGTTAGGTTGATTTTTAGGCAAATCCGTATGTTTTTCACGACCAGCGAAACTGTTGTTCTCTGGGCGAAACTAAGTAGCGAAATTGTGTATCCTTCCAGCGACACTGACCAGCGAAACTATAGTGTCGCCGGGAACCTGACCAGACCAGCTCGAGCGAAACTATCGAGCGAAATACCTGAACGAAAGTTCAAACCAGTTTCCCTGCGAAACTAGGCTAGCGAAACTGCGTCAGCAGTTTCGGGCGAAACTAGCCTAGCGAAACTGCGTCACCGGGCATTGCCTAGCGAAAGTGCTGCCCGTGCACCTAGCGAAACTGCCTAGCGAAACTATGCTAGCGAAACTAAGACCTGACCTAAAAACCAAACTTGTGAAATTTGATTAAGTGTTATGCCATGACTTACATGATTATACCATGATGAAACATGTTTGATATCTGATTTATATGAACCCCTGTTTATGATCAACCATTGGTGTCGTGTGTCGGTATGTCGAGTCATAGTTGCAACGTGCTATGTTATGGGCCATAGTGACGTTAAGTAAAGATTAGACACGAAACTAATACTTAAGACCTAAACGTGTTCATAGGTCTTCGATAAGCGATACTTGGATTATTAGCAAGTGTAGCAGTGCAACCAAAGGTGAGTGTCACTAACCCGCTTACCGTGAGTCCGTTGGGCCACACAGAATAACTTAACGAAAACAATGCTGACAAACTCGAGAGTGCTAGGCACCTCACTGATAAACTTGAGAACACGGGATGCTCGGCACCCACTTGATGAACTGAAGTGTTTTATGGGAACACTTGTGAATTCTGATCAAACTGTTTTTGAAACAAAACTGAAAACATTTTAATATGGCTAGTGTAGGTTAAAGTCTAAACCATATGATATCACATGTTTTCTAAGGATGCCTTATAACTTAAAAGTCCTCAACTTAATTGTGCCATTAATTTGTGAAAGCGAGGGGATGTTGGGTAGATCTACTGGAGTTTGACAAGCTCCGCCCCGTGGCACGGGGAGTGCACGGAGGAACAATATCAGCCTATTTGCCCGTGGTCCCGAGAGGACACGGGGGAGGCAGAAAACGCGATGACTTGGTCCGCACCGTACGGGATGGCTCGGCCCCCACAAAATAAGTCAGCTTTGGTACAAACTTCCTTAGAGCATGGAACAACGGATTAGCTACCCGCGATATCGGTTGAGTCCTTTAACTTTACGGAATTAGTACATACCCGATGACGTGGTCACGGACAAACCTTTTATAAACTGAGAATTAAATACGAGCATCGCTTTTCACAAATGAATATTTTGTAAGTACACTTTGATACGAACTATGATTATGAGACTGGGCCAATGCATGACAAGCCCACTGTGAACTCACCAACCGTTAGGTTGACACTTGCGTGGTTTAAACTTTTGCAGATCGCTAAGGAGTATCCGGAGCGGGTTGGCATGGCACTTGAAGACCTTTGTTTTGATTTAAACTAAATTGGGAATTTAAAACAATGTCTATGTAAAGCACGTGGTTAGTGCTAAAACAATATTTTATTCCGCTGCGTTGTGTTTGAAACTTTGATTTATAATTTGTGTTTGAACTAACCCTGATTCGTTTAGTATTTGTAACTATGGTTGTGGATTCTGGTCTAGTCGCGCCCCTTAACGGTATAAACTCCGTTAGTGGTATTTTGGGGGT
>JBCNJP010000010.1:107377527-107399171 GCA_039602395.1 Deinandra increscens subsp. villosa | reverse complement strand
TTATGGGTCAATTATTTATAGCCCAATTATTTACTTACATATAGAAAGATTTTGATTTAACCTTGTTAGTGAACTTAGAGGAGATACTCATTAACACATGAAACAACAGAGATAACTAAAGCAGCGAAAATTTAAAACTTTTATTTATAAGTCAAGTACTACAAGTAGGAGAGATAATTTACATAAGGTAACTTTAACTATGATTATTACTCTAACTATGCCAGCCTGTCAAAACGCTCCAACTGATAGATTGCCCGCCTAATGCCTTATCACAAGGGTCTTCCCATTGCTACTTGAAGCCTCATCTTGACCTGACATATATATATTTTTGAAAGGTTAGTTTACGCTGGTGAGTTCTATGTTCTAAAAACTTTACCTAATAATAAGTTCAAAACACATGGGCCTGCAAGACCCCTTTTTAACAAACATTTATTGAATACAACATATAACGATATTATATAACACGTAATATCCCTAACAAGGAATACCCTCTACGGAAACCATCCACCCCATTATATTTTCTATTCCACGCAAGTTTCTAAAGCCTTTATCTACTATATACCTCTCAGCAACTAATGAATATGACCAATCGTTTGTTAATCCTATAAGACTCTCAGCCCTTCAGTTAACCTATAAGACTCTCAGTCCTTTCGCTAACTCTATAAGACTCTCAATCCTTCCTATAAGACTCTCAGTTCTTTCGCTAACTCTATAAGACTCTCAGTCCTTACCCTTACTTCCATCTGCTATTTTATAAGCAGAGACTAACTTCAATCCGCTATTTTATAAGCAGAGACTATCTTTATTAGCAATCCCAACTCCCCTAGTACTACTACCCGACCCTAGTTAAGTACCCAAGTGCCTTAGGATTATTAGTAAACAACGATAAGGCATTCATATATTGCAACAAATGAACATTCCTCGGTTTACCATTGGTGTATGTATACAGGATGTACCAGCCGCGTATCCTTCATACGTTTGATATACCGGGAAATTGATATTATTTTGCTTGTATATAATGAGTACCAACGGCGTATCCACCACATAATAATAAAGCAAATGCATCACCTATTCTCACATATAAATACCTATTCACTATAAAGTTTACTAACATTTCCCTTATCACTTGGCTATTTAACATTAAAGCAAATAATAGTACATCACATATCATAATCATTATAATTGCATAAACAGCACGTGTAAGCAATTTAGAAGCATTTCCATAACATATCTTAAATCCAAAACCAATTTAACAGTTTAATATATCAACCTTTTAACAGTCTAATACTTTAATAGTTGAAAACATTTTGATATGGATTCGTATTAGCGGTTGAAGATAACCTAGGCTAAAACCTAGCGGCGAAGACGCTTGGCCAACCAAGTCGCCGACGACGGTGTGATATCCGGCCAACCGGAACTATCTATGAACAAAACATGTTCAACAAGAAAATACTTTTCTTTATTCAAAATTCAACTCCTCAATTATGAATTACAATCATGCTTAAATAGACAAATAAATAAAAGGAAACCTAATCAAACTAGGAAACTAATAACTAATAAAATATTATTTAAATTAAAGATAGATTAGGAATCAAGAAACCCTATTGGGTTTGGATTCCCTGGGTTGCAAATCGGGTCCGTATACGGATCAACCGGATACTGTATCATCATCCCCTTCTTTGAAAAACTCGTCCTCGAGTTTTAACATCGGATCAAACCCACCAGGATCAAACGGAATATCCCACCGTCTTTTATTTAACATTGTCACAACCAAGACCATCACGACCAACTCTTTATTTTTGTCTTCACACGTTGCTCAAGTCGGCTTCAAACGAACACCATTATGACGGCCGGGTCCCGGGTCTATTGGGTTATCAGGTCTTTTCACCTCTTTCTCCTTCTCCCCCTCTTCGAAAAAGGCTCGTCCTCGAGTCTTGAGAACATCGAAAAAATCAATGCCAATTTTAGAGCGAACACCACCTCTAATCAACGCATCACTGCCCTGAATAACTTGATCCACTTGAAAAAATAGAGCAAAGCCCAAACGAAAGTAAATCTCCACGCCTAAGTATATGGAATTTGATCCAAATTGGATATTAGAGATGCAATTTGAGTATAGAGATAGTCTCATCCATCCGCTACAAATCTGTGTCCCTCTCCAAAGTGTTAATTGGATAAAGAAAAATTGAAGACTCCTGGATAAACATCATCCATTCCGAAAGTTTGAATACCCAAACTTAAGTGATATCGAAAATTATGCCCAGATTGGATGAAGATCTTAAAAATTTGGAAATTCCATACATTTACTTTTAGGATATTCCAATTTGCCACAAAAATTATCATGACAAAAGTTACCCACAAATTCTGCATTTAAATTATCTAAAACTTTTGATTTAAATATCAACTTTTGAAATCCCCAACTTATTAAAGACCCAAAAAATTCAAGGAAACCAAAACTGATGAATATCCCAAAAAAGTCGAATGGGATAGTGTTGTTTTTTCTTGGCAATTCGGCATGAGTTGCTTTTCTTAACAAACTCCATGTATCAAGGACAATAGTGCATACAAATTTGAATTCCATGCCAACTGAATTTTCAAACTTACGATCAACTTTAAGCTCCCTCATCTTCGAAATAACCAAAATTGAATTCAATTCCAAATATTCGAAGAGTTCAGCTTCCACCGACTTCGAATACGTGTAACCCTTTTAAACCGAGATTAGTGCTCGACACCACATATCACGACAGAAAGAATGCAATCTGCGGAATGGTTTGCAGGTGGGGCGTTTGACGTGGCGGAACGGTTGGTGGGTGCGGTGTGGGTTTTGCACAGATGTCGCAAGTCGTGCCTGCGGGGAAACGTTTGCGCACGAAGGAAGAGTAACCCAAACCAGAAGCTTTTGAATCAGCAAGCATTCTTCCTTGTTTGGCTCAATTCCATCGTCATCATATCTGGGTGTGCCTTCATACGGTAGTTCAAGTTCACGAACCCGTTGTGGTAACCTTTCAGTCTCAGCAACGTCACGTGGGTCACGTTGTTCATGCCCGTTGCCTCCGGCGGCGAATCTACGGTGCTGACGACGATCTCCCTCACGATCTAACATCCTGAGTAACCTGAGCTCTGATACCACATGATACGGTTTCGTATTAGCGGTTGAAGATAACCTAGGCTAAAACCTAGCGGCGAAGACGCTTGGCCAACCAAGTCGCCAACGACGGTGTGATATCCGGCCAACCGGAACTATCGATGAACAAAACCTGTTCAACAAGAAAATACTTTTCTTTATTCAAAATTCAACTCCTCAATTATGAATTACAATCATGCTTAAATAGACAAATAAATAAAAAGAAACCTAATCAAACTAGGAAACTAATAACTAATAAAATATTGTTTAAATTAAAGATAGATTAGGAATCAAGAAACCCTATTAGGTTTGGATTCCCTGTGTTGCAAATCGGGTCCGTATACGGATCAACCGGATCCGTATCACATTTCATATACAAGCATTTGAATATATCATACATATCAGACAAAAGCAGTCTAACAGTTTAAAACATTTCATATATAAGCACTCGAGTGCATTTTCACAATGTTATATGTATATCAGCCCGAAAACATGTAATACATTTAAATCATTTAAAAGTGAGCGCATAGAACTCACCTTATTTCTTTATTTGTTTACTTGGGTATAATCTCTGTTATGATCCTTAGTTAAACCTAATCGCATATCGTATGCCATTAACGCAAAGCTTTAAAAAATAAACACTTCCTATGTTTATTTGTACATTTTATTATCTTAATATTATCTAATTATTAAGACTAACCATTATAATGGTCAAAATGACCAAAATGACCAAAATGCCCTTATAGGCAAAACACCTTTTTAATGATATTATGAAGACGCACATTCCTATAAGTAAGTGTTCACTCCGGTATCACCCGGTGAGGTATGCCAGGTCCTAATTGGGATTTATGCAACACTCCCACTATGCCAAAAACCCCAGAGTACCGATGCTTACCCTTCCGGTCTCCATGAACTTCTAAGTACCCGAATATTTCGGTATTTTCAATACTTTATTACTTATCACATTTGAACTCATATATACTTATTATATATATAAACATGTTCTGATATCAAAAACCAAGTCCCAATACCTCCCAGATTGTTCAATATTAGATATTATCTTTCAAAACCCTAATTTGACATATTTATCAAATAATTATCAAAAAACTTTATCATATGAAATAAACTTAGGGATTTTACTTATAATATTATATTATAACATACCTTAAAAGATTAGCCCGCACTTTAACCCCGTTTGTTAAATTTGAGCAAAACAAAGTTATGAAAACTCTAATTTTAACGTACTTCTCAAATTCATACCAGACCTTACCCAACCATGAAATTAACTTAGGGCTTTCTTAAAACACATCAATTTAGGATAATCTACAAAAATTTGGATCCTAATTCCAACCCGATTACCCAATTTTAGCAAAACAAGTTCAAGAACCCTAGTTTTTATACATTTTTATAACTCTAGTTTCAAAATCATATTGATAGAAATTGAGAGAGGTATTTTGTTAAGCATACCTAATAACATACCTAATAACATAGAACTGTAGAAGATGGCCTCCTAACTCCTCCCGGTTTGCTCGAATTTCTCCGACGAAGTTCTGATGAGGTTTTAGGGTTTTGGGAATAGAAATCAGTGAATTAATGACTTTTAAACGATGAATTGGTCTGGTACTCTATACCCATTTGATGCACCTTAAGCCCCTAACATGTCCCAAAGTGACTAAGTGTTGTAATAAATATTTTATAACACTTTCTCATATTTAATTCTATATTTTTACTAGCTATATTATATTAATTCTCATTATATTTTCTACATTTTGTATTTTATGTATTTTGAGTTTGAATGTTATAGTTATGGAGTTTTGAAGAGCTTTTAGAAGTGTTGGTGACTAAAAGGTGAAAAGACCCGAGCTTTGAAGGAATTAATTGAGCAAAGTAAAGATGAGTTTGTGAGGTTCAGGGTGTCTACAGGTGCAAGAGAGGAGTCATGGGTCAAAGGAAGTAAGATTGGGCCTTAAAATAAGCCATTTGAACAAAAAAAATGAGTCTGAGACCGAGTTTAGAAGCAATGGGGCGTGCTAGAAACGAAATGGGCCAAATCTGGCGGCCCAGCCAGGCTCGCGTATCGCGCCAAACGAAAGGAGGATCCCTCGCGACACGCAAGAGATCAGAGTCGCCAGAAATCCCAATGTTTGATCGGGGTCCATATTTAAACATTCTAATCTCATTTTTTAGGGTTACAACTTTGTTTTTTCAGCCATAGCCGACTAGGAATGAACCTTTATTAGTTTCTCATTGTTTTTCTTACTTTTGAATGATTCTATGTTGATTGCAATGTCCGGCTAAGATCCGGTGAACCCGATGGTGAAAGGTTAGTTTATTTTATATGTTTTTATTGGTTTCTTGTAGTACGTTTGAGTGTATCCAGTATTTGAAACCATTGAAACTTTCCGGTATGTTAGACTTAATTGTTGACAATCTGGTTTGCTAATTTTGGTTTGCGTGTCATCCCTGTTCGGACTTATTAGTCATAGAAGTTAAGACTTATCATGTCACGTGATTTGGGGTTTGTATGATCGGGTTAGGTCAAGCAATTGAAACAATGCTATGTCTATGTAGTCACCGAAACATTTAATTTGGTAAAAACAAATAGATATATTAACTAGGATCCTGAGGTGTTTGCATTTTAGTTATCATTGTTTCTACATAAGCCAACTTCTAATTCATCTAATAAAATCAGTTATAGATAAAATACAATTTTCATAGTTAGGTTAATTTAGGTTTAGAATAGTTATCTTCCAATCTAAGTTAGTGACAGTAGCTTAGGTTAGCCAATGAATTCCCTAAAGTCAATAACCTCAATTTGCTTGTGACCACCAACTCTCTTTGATTCGATAAACCTAGCTTGTCATATCTATAGGTTTAAGTTAGGTATTTAATCGGGTGTTCAACAATCCGTCATCAAATTGGCGTCGTTGCCGGGGAGCACGTGCGCTTGTAGACGAATTTAGGTTTTTAGGGTAGTTAATTGTTTTCTTTGTTTTTCAAAAATTTAAAAAGCCCAAAAATATTTCTAGTTTTATGCATTTTTTATTTTTATTAGTTTAACTAAAAAAATTATAATTAATTAAAAATTCGGAAAACATCCTTGGATCGTGTCGCGAGAGAAGCTGTCATATACTAGCTATCTTATTTTATATTTATTTTCTTTATACTAAATAGATTTGGTTAGACTATAACAAAGATAAAGTATCAAAATCCTCATTCTCCATTGTGTCCTTGAACGATCTCGATAAACTTACCGCTACTACACTGTTCCACGATAGGTGCATTTGCCCGTGTTATGAGGTGAAATAGTAGTTGCGAGTTAATCGTGTTTTATAAATTTAAAAGCTTAATGCAACAAAGGTGTCACTAAAACTGCTATTTTTTATATACACCTCATCGCACACCTATTCCACTCATACGCGCAACTATTGTGTATTGTGATAACGTCTTTGCTGTATATTTGTCGAAAAACCCGGTGAAACATCAATATACTAAACACGTTGAAATGGATATTCACTTCATTCGTGAGAAGGTTCAGACTGGCCATATCAGGGTTCTCCATGTTCCCTCCTCATCTCATATACAGATATTTTACTAAAGGGCTATCGCGACAATTATTTCAGACTTTTCGATCCAGTTTGAATGCCTGGAATTCTCCTACCAAA
Source organism: Deinandra increscens subsp. villosa (assembly GCA_039602395.1). NCBI lineage: Eukaryota > Viridiplantae > Streptophyta > Magnoliopsida > Asterales > Asteraceae > Deinandra > Deinandra increscens. Next base: position 107,392,382 of record JBCNJP010000010.1, on the reverse strand, counting down.
AAAACTACCCCGTGATCTAAATGGAAAAACAAAAATATTTTTAAATAAATATATATACCTCTCACACCTTCTAACCCATTCAATATTTATTTTTATTTCACATTTACTCAAAAACATATCTAATTATATCATATATAACTAATAATAATATCAATGATATTAAAATCACTAACAATAATATTCTGACTAATATGTGCTTAAAGTCACGTGAGACAAAACTTTCTATTACACGATAAGAACCATAGAAGAGTATATGACGACTGTGAATTATGGTCCTCTGGGCCACAGGTGTCCACCTGTTGGAGCCGGGACACCCACAAGAAAGCAACTTATCCATGATTCAAAGCATGTGTCCAATATTGAAGTATCAAATGAATGCCGATGCATTAAATTCCACACAGTTTTGCATGTTATGAGGAGAGAGAGGAGGGCCAATGACTAATCTTTCCACCCTAGTTAGTTAACTCTATCATTGAGAATATATATAGGCATAAACTAGTTCCGTTAAGAACAAACTCGTCTAAACTCGAACTCGTCTCTTTTTACTTAAAAAGAGGCTGAGTTTGAATCGTTTTGAGCTTAACTTTTTAAATAATTTTTTAAGTTTAAGTTTGACTCGGTTTAGATCGTCTTCTACTTTTTAAATATTTGATTAGTTAGTTATATACATACATAATTAGGAAGATGATCATTTGATAACCAATTGTTTTGAGAACTTTTAAGAACCATTTTAAGCCACTAATTTATATATATGGAAAACCCCATATGAATTATAATGGTCTACACCTGAAATTAGTGGTTGAGATTTGGTTTTCAAAAATAATTATGTAGGGTTAGGTTCAAATGAGAACTTTTTTATTTTGAGAACTTTTGAGAACTAAATCTCAACCACTAATTTCATGTGGGGACCACTATAATTCATGGGGGGGGGGGTTTCCATATATATAAACTAGTGGCTGAGATTAGTTCTTTTTAGTTCTCAAACCCAATTGGTTCTCAAATGATCCTCTCCCTAGGGAGAGGATCATTTGAGAACCAATTGGGTTTGAGAACTAAAAAGAACTAATCTCAGCCACTAGTTTATATATATGGAAACCCCCCCCCCCCCCCCATGAATTATAGTGGTCCCCACATGAAATTAGTGGTTGAGATTTAGTTCTCAAAAGTTCTCAAAATAAAAAAGTTCTCATTAAAACCTAACCCTATATATATATATATATATATATATATATATATATATATATATATATATATATATATATGGTGAGGTTCATTGTAGACACTTTCGCATGTGAAATAACTCTTTTTTTACATGTGTTCATATGTGAAATTTTCTGAATAATGAGAAAAAAGAAAAAAAAATTAATCACAACCATTAGATCAAGAGATCTAATGGTGAAAAAGGTATCTACATGTCTACACTTATTGGGGTGTCTACAATGAACCTTTCACTATATATATATATATATATATATATATATATATATATATATATATATATATATATATAGGGGATGGATATAATGAAACCACTTTAAGTTGGAAAACCGTGGAAACTACCACAAAACTATTTTATTTTCTTCAATTTTTTTGTAGTGATTATATGCGTTAATAGAAGCCCTATGGTTAAAAAAAATCAAAAAAACGCCTAGTAGTTTTTTTTAAAAAAAATTTCCGAAATCTGACGTTACGTCATGTTACATATGTAACATTTGCCTGTTACGTATGTAAAATGCTTTGTTACATATGTAACAAAATCTGTAAATATTTTTTTTTAAAAAATCTCTAGGCGTTTTTTTATTTTTTTCACCAAAACCATCAAAAATGAATGTAAAATCTATAAAAAAATACATCTAAAAAAATAACAAGTTTTGAACGTCTTTTTTGGCCGGTTAACTTCTTTTTGCAAAAAAATCGGTTCTTAAATATTTTTTAAAAAAAATTTACTCGGCGTTTTTTTTATTTTGTTTTTCATAAAGGGTGTTTTTTTTAAGTTAGAGAGTCACCATAAAAAAATCGGAACAAAAAACGAAATTTTTAGCTTAGTTTTCACGGTTTTTCCAACTCGGAGAGGTTTTCATTTTATCCTTCTCCTATCTCCTATATATATATATATATATATATATATATATATATATATATATATATATATGGAAAAGTTATTATACAAATGATGTTTTCCGTGCGAAGTGTGCAAAGGGATCTCGACCGCTTATATGCGAGTTTTTTTTATCTGACGGCACTAAAATGAAACAAGATTAATTATTTTTTTAAAAAAAGACGCTGAGTCATTATAAAGGGTATTAAAGTCTTTTCAACTTTAAATGAAACACGCATACGCAAAAATATTTACGCATCAAACAAAAAACAATGCAAATCTTTAACCTTTAAACAAATGACGCATATTTGAAATAAAAATCACGCATACACTTTTTCAAAAACTCACAAAATACACAAACCTAACTAACTGTCTTACACTTTAATTAAAAAAAACGCATGTATTCCAATAAATAACGCACCCTTACTTTTTATACATAAAATAACGCATACACTCTAAAAAAACTCACAAAAACACAACTTAACTGTCTTACACCTAAAAAAACGCATGTATTCAAAATAAATAATGCACCCTTTACTTTTTTTACATAAAATAACGCATATTTGATATAAAAATAACGCATACACTCTAAAAAACTCACAAAACACAACCTACCTGTCTTACACTTAAAAAAAAAACGCATGTTGTTAATAAAAATAACGCAAACACACAAAACATAATCGCAACTGTTAAAAAATCACGCATTAATAGCCTAACATACTTAAAAATTCACGCATTAAGTAACTAACATATATATTATTTAAAAAACATGCACGTTGTTCTAAAAATCACGCATACACTCTAGAAACTCACAAGAAACACATGTTTCACACTTAATAAAATAACGCATGTTGTTCAAATAAAATAACGGAAACAATATAATACAAAAAGCATATAATAGATTAAAAAGAAAAGAGTGCCATTAATAATATTTATAAGAAATTTACAAGTGGAATATACCACTAAAGATAAAAAAAATCATCATAAAAACATCAAAAAAAAAAAAAAAAACCCAAAAAAATTGGGTGCCTAAATCTTCTTAAATATTTCAGCAGCCTCCACCCTGTCCTTACCCTTCTTAATGGTGTTGTCGACAACACCACTAAGGAGGGTATGACTCTCCTCCTTTAGCTCCAGCTGCTGAGTAATATACTCAGCAACAACCTCTTTCATCGCGGACTCCGACTCATCCACAAGCTCCTTGAACATCCTGATGTGGACTTGGATGTTGTTGACAGTAAGACCCCTGATCATGGCGAAAGAATTACGCATTATGCGATCATCCTTCGATTCTTTTGCATGCATTTGTTCAACAATTTGCATAACTACGTTTTTAGACGCAAAGTTAGGGTCCGATGAAGAAGACGCCATTTTTTATGTTAAAAGGATGAGAAGATTCAATATAGGCCTGGGGTATATGGGAAATTTGGGGACTTTGTGCGTCGAGTACGGAATGTGCATGAAGAAAGACATAATATATATATACAGAACAGAAAAATGGAGGGAAATGAAACGTCGGATACAATTAAAAAGAATTTACATAATAAACTCAAAAATAAAAAAGTTAAATCACTTCCATTTCACCTCCCCAAACCGTCCCCATTAATACGGTAATAAATAAAAATGCAGGTGACGCATTTAATACCACGTGAATCTCATCATCCACCGTCTATAAAACTAGGCACTCGATTGCATTTTGAAATCACGTAAACACTATTCATTAAATTAAACATCAAATCACAAAACCACAGATAAACGAAAAATGTCTTCATCTTCCTCCAACACCATAGAAGCCAACAACAACGCTCTCAAGGAGAAACTAACTTGACAAATAATGTTGGAGTACAACAAGGAGAAACTGCTGATAGACGTCCTCGAATAAAATTTCGAAAGCCTCCAAGAAAACACGCAAGCCAGAGAAGAAATCGCGCAACAGATAAGCAGTCTGCCACAGAATTCACTTCAAGACATTGTCCGTTTGTTCATGATAGACCAGGACAAAACGGATATGGAGCAGATGGAAACAATAAAAAAAATACTCGAGGCTATGAGTCCCTCTCTTGAGTTAAAAAAGTCTTTTTTACAAGCGTATCAGTGGAATGTATCCTTGTTATCAAATAATAATAATAACAATTTTTGTATTTCTTCATTTTATTCTTCATTTATGTTGATTTATGTTTACTTTAATTTATGCACATTATTAAAAATCAAAAACACATCAAAAAAATGATTATTAAAAAAAACTAACCAGTAATATATAAAAAATAATTCGACCTTAGAATTACACAAACTATAAACTAATCACGCAAATGATAAAATTACGCACATATTAAAATAAATCATGCAAACACAGAAAACTCTAGTAAAAAACTAAAACAAAGCTACTTAAACTTTATCAATGATTCTTCAAAAAACAAAATACAAGCATTATTATGCACACTATAATTGTGTATGACTCCCGCAAAAATACATTAACATAAGTTCAAAAATTTTGAGATTCTATTATCACGCATTTTACTTGTAATTCACGCATGAAGTAACTCATAAAATTAAGGTTACAACAAACCACACAACGGCATATAAATTAAAACACAAAAATATAATAATCACGCAAAACAATAAAAACAAAAAAGATACACAAAAAAAAAATTATGCAATTATTAAATAAAAACGCAAACGAAAAAAACTCCTGCAAAAAGAAAAAAAACATGAACACAAGTTTAAAAAAATTAATTAATTGACTTTCTAAAATCAAGTATGTTGTTTTTATTTTGACGCATGACGAAACTCGATATAAAACACCTTACAACAAATCACGCAAAACATACATAATTTAAATCAAACGTTGTGACGTAATCTACCGTCTATTTTAATTAAAAACTTTAAATTGATAAAAATGCCCTCCGCATCCAGAAAGAAAACGCCACACGTCGGCTTCTCCTTCCTTCGACCGCTTCGCACGAAAAAAACCCTTTGTATTTGATATATATTTTAGGTTGTATCATCGCGGATAATTAAAAAGATGGTCACTAAGTTATGTAATTATATATTTGTCGAATAAACAAAAAGGTTTTACATTTAGAATTTTAGATATATATATAGTATGTCGATTCAGGCTAATCTTTTTTTTTTAACGGCGATTTTAAATCACTGACGGGAGCATTACACCACACATCCGATCATATTCTCGCATTCGTCAATTCAAAAGGAAACCTTATCAGTGTATCGAAACTGGTTATCCTAAATCTACCCGCTAGAGTATACATGCCTCTCCCACCTCTTTGACCCGGGTCATAAGTCCACATGGAGTTGTTTAGGCTAATATAGTTTAGCATAGGAAGCTCGGCCTCATGGTCACTAAGTTATGTAATTATATATTTGTCAAACTCGTTTAAACTAACTCATAATTGATATCAAGTAGCATAAAATTAAAAAGATTTCTAACATGTCCTTCAAATGACATCCTGATATGATAGTAAACCTGTAATTTATTTAACCTAAAAAATCTAAAAGTTCGATGTTAAAAAACAAATAAATAAATAAAGAATTCCTTGAAGGTTGTTGGCTCCCCAAAGGGAAACTCACTTTCACCACCATCAATGTAGAAACTAACTACCCATAGATAGTAGTACAAGCTTTATAGATGAACTACTGTTTGAAAATTATGTGTGGAGCTACCCCTGACTTTGGTTGCCTGCAAAATTGACTACTTAATTGTCCCTTTACTATTAATGTGCTTTAAATTGTATTTTACCTCTATCTTACCCTCCTCAATTATTGAAATGAAAATAAATAATAATTAAACACGGTTCAAAATAATTTATTTTATCAGGTAAGAATTCTGAAAATGACACTTATTAATTATTATTAGAAGACAAATACATTTTTGTAAGTTTATTTTAAAAGTAGTTTTTTAATATATATAATTATTATTTAAGTTAATTAAAGAATAAGTTAACTAACTATATTAATAAATTAGTAAAAGATCACTAAATTATTGTTAAGTGTGAAGTTTGATGGTAAATAATTGATAAGGACTTGACAACACAAATGGTCAATTTGTATGTGCACAGGTGGAAGAAACGGTTCATAACTTAATGGTTAAATTCCTTTCTAATATTTTTGTTTTTATCTTAAAGTAGATTTGCTATCTGCATCTTTTCGCTTTACGAGATAACATTGGTACATAATACTGTTACATTATATAATGACCCGTAATGATAACGGAAATGAAAAAAACGTGTATTCGAGTAATATACGTGTTTATATATATCATCATGCATGTCCGAACCTTTGAAATTAAATACTAGAAATATATTTTGGAAAATTTTAGGGCATAAAATAATAACTATATAAAAGTTTAGGGATTAAGTGTGCATTAAACCAAAGCTGAGGGACCAGAAATGTAAAAATAAGAAAATATCATGGCTGGAAAGGGCTCGCGGACCGCGAGCCTTGGATGAACAAACTGCCGCGGTATGCGACAGCTATGCATATGGGGTTTGGCTATGACTTGAGCTTGCAACTCACATTTGATCCGTATACGCGTCGTTTTAATGCAATTAGTCACCATATAACGTGTTTTAAGCCTGTTGTGACCCTCCCTAGTATAAATAGAAGCCTCATTCGACATTCAAACTCGCTAATTCACGGATTAAAGTCCTAAAAACCCTAAACCTCATTTGGATCTTCATCGACGAAAGTAGAGAGCAAACGAGGAGCAGTTGAGAGCTGATTTTCTAAATTCACCCTTTATTTAGTATGCTCTATAATATCCTTCTATGAATTTCTGTTATTATACTTGGTAGATTAAAGATTTGGAAATGATCTAAAATTAGGGTTCTTGAGCTTGTTTTGCTAAAATTGGGTAATCGGTAAAGAATTAGGGTCTGAATTTTTTTAGGAAATCTTACAATATGATGTACTAAAGAAATCCTAATTCTATAGTTCCTAAAGTTTTATATGAGATTACAAAATGGGTCAAAATTAAGGTTTTCATAACGTTGTTTTGCCAAAATTGAATGAGCATGGTTAAACTGGGGGACTAATCTTTTAAGGTATGTCATAATATAATATTATAAGAAAAAGCCCTAAGTTTATTTCATATTTATAACGTGTTTTCGTAATTATTTGATAAAAACGTCAAATTAGGGTTTTGGAATATGGTTATTTAATATTGAACAATCCGGGAGGTATTGAGACTTGATTTTTAATATGGTAACATGTTTAGATATAATAAATATATGGCTTAAAAATGAGAAATAAACCGAGATATTCGGGTACTTAGAAGTTTGTGCGAACCGGAAGAGTAAACGCATGTACTCCGGGGTTTCTGACATAGCAGGGGTCTCGCATAAATCCCAACTGGGACCTGACACACCTCACTGTGCGACCCCAGAGTGAGCGCTTACTTATAGGAATGCGCGTCTTCATATTATCATTTAAAAGGGATATTTTGCGTATAAGGGCATTTTGGTTATTTGACCTTTAAAATTGTAAGTCTTAATAATTAGATAATATTTAGTTAATGAAATGTAAAAATAAACATAGGAAGTGTTTATTATAATGTAAAACCTTGCGTTAATGCCATACAATACGCGATTAGGTTTAACTGAGGATCATAACAGAGATTATGTCCAAGTAAACGAGTAAAGAAATTAGGGTGAGTTTCTACGAGCCCACTTTTGGATGTTTTAATGTTTTAAATGTTTTTGGGCTGATATACATACCGTATTATGAAAATACATTCAAATGCCTTTATATGAAACGATGTCTATCTTCAACTGTTAAATTGTTAAACTGTATTTGATATGATATGTCCTATGTTATGAAAATGCTTATAAATGTTTATACGTATTGATTATGCCAATGGAATGATTATGAAACAAAGTGCTTATAAATGTTATACGTATTAGTTATGCAAATGGATTCATTATGATATGTTGTGTGCTATTACCTTACTTGAAATTAGATGGCCAAATGATAAGGGAATTGTTAATAAACGTATAAGTGAGTATGTGTTTATATATGAGAATAGATGATACATTTACTATATTATTATGTGGTGGATACACCGCTGGTACATCCTATATATATACATAATATTATTAGTTGTCTGGTACGCCACTGGTACATCCTATATATACTCTAACGGTAAATTGGGGGTGTTCATTTGTTGCAGTATATGAATGCATTATCATGTTTATTAGCAAACCTAAGTCATCTGGGTATTTAACTAGGGGTGATGAGTGGTTAAAAAGTACATTTTATTTAGTAACAATCATCCCCTAAACACACTGAGTTGGGTCTAAAAGATATTATTTTAGTCGGTTGTTGTGATTAATGTGTTAGAAAGAAAATGAGTTTAAGTGATGTGAATAAATTGAGTCCGAGTTATAAGATGTTTGACGAATTGAGTGTCATGACTATTTTTTTTATTAGTTAAACCTTTTTATGTAAAAATAGAGATAAAAGAAATATGAATATGGATATACACTAACTGGTGATCTCGTGAATTGCAGGTAACAACTAATTGGTTTCTACCAATTAGAAAAAAAAGAGGCCACATCCCAATTGAAAGAAACTTGCACGTCAAATCAAATTTGCATCAATTGAAATTAAGAATTCAGAAGTAATTGTGCGGATCGTGTCGCGACAAGAAGGAAAAGAACCCCTCACGACTCGCGAGGGGTATTAAGTCGGCAGAAAAACGAAATTTGCGATCGAGGCTATATTTAAACACTTTTAAACTTATCTTTTAGGGTTCTTATGCCCTATTGACGGCCAGAGACGACCAGAAACCATTAGAGACAAATTTTTCTTAGTTTTTTCTTTGTTTTTCTTGATTCTAAACTGATCAATGATGCTTGAGATGTCCGGCTAAACCCTTCGTGATTACTTGGGTGAACGGTTAGTGGTTTTCTGATTTTTATTTAGTGTTTCTAATTTCAAGATGAGATTTTAATCCGTGACAATCTGTTAATCTCAGTGTGTGTTTGATTTAATCGAATTACTTTTATCATTGTATGTGCCCCCCGCTCCCGGACTACCTCTCTGAGCATAGCTCTAGGACTATACTTAGTACATGCGTGATAATAAGTTGTATGGGTTGGTTAAACGTTAACACAGTCATGTCTATGTGATTTCTTGGTTAGACTCCTGAGTGCAAATCAGTAATTCACTAATCCGGATCCTAAAGTAATTACCTTTTAGTAACAACGATTGCAAGATAGTTAATTTAGTTTGAATTAGTTAATCATCAATTTTAGTTTTGCAACCAACAACCAGATTCAACAACCAAGAGGCACTTTAGTTAATTAATTAGGTTAAGTTAGTTTAGTTCTAGTTTAGGTCAATTCTGATTAGTGACAGTAGTCTGGATTTAGGTAGTTAACTTAGTTAGGTAATAAAAATCTAAGTCACTAATAACCACCAACTCCCCTGGATTGATACCCGACTTACCCTGTCTATAGGACGTTAGGATTATTTGTATAGCGGTCACGACACCCGTTATCAGGGCGGGTAGTAGGACTATGATGGTTAGAAGATGTTCGATATAATGAATAGAACGTCTTAAAAATGAAAAGTACGAAGGTCTTAGGACGGCTGTCAGTTCTGAGTGAAGGGCTTCTGATAAGATATCGGATAGGATTTAAGGGTGGTGTTACTACTCTACCTAAAACAGTATCTGAAACTAGAGGGTATAAAGATAGACGAAAATTGGTCTTCAGGACGGTTGACAGTACAGGGTGATGGGCTTCTGATAAGATATCCGTTAGAAGTTAAGGGTAGTGTTTCCAATGTAGGGATCCACTGCTATGGATGCATTAAGTGGGGCGGCTTCTCGGTCATAGCACTACTCTACCTGAAACAGTATATGAAACTAAAGGGCATGCAGGTATATGGAAGTTAGGGTTATGTCATGACAAGTAATAGGAAATAAAGGTTAATAAGGTAGATGTTTTCTAAATAATTGTGTTTGTTTATAAATGAACGTTATGTGTTGTATAATGTTGTTATGTGTTATGCTTAATGAATGCTCACAGGTCCAAAGGTTTTAACCTTAAAACGAGGTAAAGCTTTTAGAACGTAGAACTCACCAGCGTAAGCTGACTTTTCGAAAATATATGTATGTCAGGTCAAGGTGTGGCTTCAAGTAGCAATGGGAAGGCCCTTGTGATAAGGGTTTAGACGGGGCTAGCTATCAGTGGGGATATTTAGCGAGCTGGCATAGTTATAGTAATAATCATAGTTAGAGTTACCTTATGTAAATTATCTCTCTTACTTGTAGTATTTGGCTTATCAAATGAATTTTTTAAATATTCCGCTGCTTAGCTATCTCTGTTGTGTCTTATCTTCATGAATAAATCCGATGTGTGACGTCCTCCTGGTGCCAAGTCTGGGAGTGGATGACACAAGTTGGTATCAGAGTCCTGGTTTCAGAGATTTAGGTACTAGGTCGATATCTAGATTTAGGTACTAGGTCGATATCTAGATTTATACTAGGACTTTGGGAAGACAAAATAGGATGAGATAGGAAATCTAAATGTCATCCAGGATAGCTTGTGCCCATAGTAATACGTAACATAATAGGTTAAACCTAGAGTATGTACACATGATTGTAACTAGCTACTGCAATTTGGTATCAGCCACATAAACATGCTCTGGGTCGAACTATTGTGTGGCCGAGTGCGGAGTAAGTTATGTTATTGTGAAATATCTAATTAACGAGGGAGATGGTCCAAGGATTGGTTTTGACTTAGAGTTACGGACTTACAGGTGAAGATAGAAAGACAGGGTATGGACACTAGGGTCGAGTGTGATGAAAGAAACTGGGTTTTGAACACATCATAAGTATATAATTGTATCAACATTTGCACTTATCTGATTGTCATGCATTCAAAATTTGGAGACTTTACGTTACACAAGTCCTGAAATGTCAGCCATTTGATTATAGGATCGGAAGATGAATAGAGGTAGTCATGTCGTAGTGGGAATGCAAGTAGAGCACTGGGTTCCAGGAAAACTACAAGACTTAATCTAGGTGCCAGCACTAGTACGAGAGCAACTCCATTCAGCGAAGAAATGAGAACCGCTATGGCGGCAATGGTGGCAGAAGCATTGAAGGTCACGTTACTATCGATTGTCAATCAACTTCAAGAGACTACGGTACGGAGAGTTTCCAAGGAAGCTACTACAAGTGGATCTTGTCTCGAGAAAAATTCCAATGAGGATGGGTTCCCGATGAATAGCAAGCGGGAGAGATAAGAGGCTGAAGGAAGTTTTAAAGAAAATAAGAACGGTTGGCGTAAGAAATCCAAGAGAGCTTCCAGAGAAGGAAAGCCAATGTGTCAATTCTGCATAAAACGTCGCCATGGGGATTCTATGTGCAAAGCAAACAGTTGTTATAACTGTGGACAGGATGATAACTTCTTTCGCATGTGTCCAGAACTGAAGAGGTGCTTTGAATTTGGAGATTTGGGACATAGCAGAATAGACTGTCCGAGGAGGATGGAAGAGTTAGAAATTCCGAAGAAGAAAGAAGATATAGAAAGCGGTAAGCCTAGGTGTTGCAACTGCAATAAGTATCATTTTGGAGAATGTCGAGCAAGAAAATCAAGTTACTATAAATGTGAGAAGGATGGCCACATTTCCATCAAGTGTCCAGAGCTGAAGAAATGCTTCAAGTGTGGAGAACTAGGACACGTCACGCTGAATTGTCCTAAATTAGTGAAGAATGTAGAACCTGAAAAGACGATCGAAGCTTTGGAAAACAGAGTCAGGACTCTTGCCATTATAGGCACAGAGCCCAAGGTTGCACCTAATATGGTTTCAGGTACATTACCCGTCAATAATATGCTTGCTTCTATGATAGATGATTTTGATGTTAGTATGAGTTTATTATCACGTAGTTTCGCTTGATAAATCGACGGTTAGGACTTACGACTAAGGAACTTTTTAAAATGAGACGGCCTTAGATAAGCAAGCGGTATATGTTAAAGAATTTCCTAAGGACTTGGAAATTGCACCCAAAGAAGGGAAGCATTAAATGAGATTATACACAGGATGTCCAAACTAGTTTATTTAAAGTAAGTAATAGATAGTCGTAAATTATATTGACTTTGTTGTGGTTAGAATAGTAATGTTATCCTACAACAGACTAGTAATGGTACAACTCTAGTTGTATCAAGGGTGTGGTGGATACGTCGCTGATTCATCTTATATATATACACCTGAGGTACAACCACAAGTGGCACTAGTGTTAGTCTCGTGCAGGTAGATATCACGGGGCACTGTGAAAAACAAAATCAGTAGCATTTATGAATATAGATCACTTATTAAATAAACCGGTGAGGGACTATTGGTGTCCAAAAGTGAAGATCAAATCATAGCAAATGTAGATAGATGATTGGCGCACGTAAAGGTGCAGTGGAGAATTAGAAGTCTCACGGGTACGCATTCTTCCAAGGAGTTAACAAAGTTGATCATCTAAAAGATCGTTGTAGCTCTGAAGAGAGTTCCACGAGCAAACAAGTCGGAAATGATATCTTTCGATGAAATAGTATTAAATGTCAGGTTCGAATATAGGAAAGTTTGTGCATTTCTAGATCGCAGTAAGAGGGAGGCTTAGGAGCAAGATAGTTCCTTTAGTTAAAGTGTTATGAATGCTAGGTAAGATTTCGAATCAACCTAGGAAAAAAAGGGGAGAAATGAAAGAATCTCATTTCTGAGTTATTCAGGGATGGATCGGGTTTCGGGACAAAACCTTATTTAAGGGGGGTAGAGTTGTAACATCTTAGTATGTTAAGCCTAACATTTTGTCACACCCTGAACTTTCAGGAACAGAGGCGTGTGACGTCATGGAGTCATAGTCATGGATATATTGAACGACCTCTAAATGATTTAAACAAAAGGAAATGTCTTGATTTACACAAAATGTATTACAAGTTGCAGCTGATCGAATGTAGTGATAGTAAAACAATAAATGTAAAGTACAAAAGTTGAGTTTAAAAAGTATGACGATTCCAAATTGATGTAATGTGATGAAAACTCCAAAACGCGCTAAGTGTTGACTATGACACCATACAACATGCAGGTCCTAATGATGAATGTCATTCCATGCAAGCAGCAGTTAAATACTTGAGAATTCATGAGCTTAAAAAGTCAACATAATGTTGGTGAGTTCACAGGTTAATGGCTCTACAAATGATTTATAAAAAGTTTAAGGCATACAAAAATATGTAGTAAAAGAATTCGTGTAAGTCAAGTTTTACACAGTTTAATGAAAGGCTTATGCAAGTCAAGTTTTGCACAGTTTAATGAAAGGCTTGTGCAAGTGAAGTTTTGCACAGTTTAATGAAAGGCTTGTGCAAGTCAAGTTTTGCACTGTTTATTATTATTCGGCTTAGCCGTTGTTTTTGTATGATCTCACATGAACCTCAAATTCAAACAATAATTGTTTGCCCACTCATGGTATTCTATCCTAGGAAATACCGATCGGAGCAGAATAACTGACATGTACCCCTTGACAATTACCGGAGTCAGGATTGGAGCTACCAATCTGGGTAGGGGCGTAAACCCAATAGATTTATTCACTAGTTATCGATTCGTACCAGAACTAATCAAATTCAATTAATAGTAGGGTTTTGTTGTACAAACGTTTATAACGAAATGTACCCTTGTTTGGGATACGGAAAATAACATGTTATCATACGTCTGTACAGTCAACCATAATGTCAAGTAGAATTTGTTTGTTGGATTCAGGAATGATCCCCAAAATATTTAAAAGAGTTTAAAATAAAGGGGTAATGTATACAAGTCAACAGAATGTATAAAGTTTAATGTTTCATGAATTCTCCCCCAAGAGTATAAATAGTTTATAAAGAAAAGGGGCCGTGAAACTCACCTGATCTAGATGAAAGTAATGACAAGTATGCAAGTCCTGAAACGAAATGGTGCAAGTAACGTCAATGGGGAGGGAAAAGAGAGGAAAATAGTGGTGGTTGGCGGTGGTTTAAGAGAGGGAGGAGGTGGCGGAGCGGCGGTGGAGTGGTGGTTTAGTGGTGCTTGGCGGTGGTTTAAGAGAGGGAGGAGGGGATGTTCGGTTTGGCCGAATAGAGAGGGAGATGAGGAAGAGAGTTTGGGTGTGGGGTGTTGGGTGTTGGTTTGGTGCAAGGAAAAGTGGTGATGGGGGGGAGGGGTGTATTTATAGGTGGTCTTGGTGGTTAAGGACCAATAGATTTTGGCTTGGTCTGGAGGTTTTTATAAAAATGGAAGACAACTAATCAAGTAGGCTAATTAGGCATGTAGGTTTTATAAAAATATATAGATTTTTTATAAAGTGTAGGTGTTTAAAAGAGATGGTGACTTTTTATAAAAATTCCACGGAGTTGAGAATTATTAAAAGACTAGCTTTTATAAAAAGTTTACATGAAACCACTAATTTTTATAAAGTTTTAGTTTTATAAAAATTACAAAGGTGGTGGACTTTTATATAAAAAAAAATTGGGTTGGTTTTAATCTATAAAAATTGGGCTTGATTAGTTGGGCCGAAAATTTAAAAATAAATTCATTGGGCCGGTTGGGCCTTGGGCCGGATCGACTCTCAGTTTGGTTACTGGGCCGGTTATTGGGCCGGGCCTCGGGTCGGGTTACGGGTCGGCGGGTTGGGTAAAAAATATCGTTGGGTTACACCAAGTAATCGGGTAAATTTTCGGGTCAATCGGATAAGTTTTGAGGTTGTTGGGCCTGACTGGGC